>BLSH010084874.1:484406-527702 GCA_018402905.1 Glandirana rugosa | reverse complement strand
GGAGAAATCATTTAATTGGGTCACGAAGGGGTTCAACACGTTACCTGACATATATTTATCTCAACTCGCTTGTGGACCTTCAAGCCCAAGACGACCAGGCAGGCTTGAAGCACTGTTTCAGGCCCAGGCCCAGGCCTGCCTTGGGCTTGCTAGCGTGCCTGTTGCTTGGGGTAACTTTAGTTACCCCTGGGTTTGAAAATCCGTGTTTTTACCGACATCCTTTCAGGACCTTTCGGGGTCTCCCGACGTTTTCCTTCATTTTACCCCCATTCCCATCCCGTTCACGGGATGTTTTTTTTACCCCTGTCCCTTTATTGACATTTATAAAAATTTTTTTATTTTTGTCCGTGCGATCGTTCGGGTTCCGTCCGGACCCGGACCCGGACTTTGTCACGAAGTTCGGACGGACCAGCAGAACCCGAACTTCCAGGTGTTCGCTCAACTCTATTTATATACAGTCCATTGCACAACTTGGGGAAGCACTGGGTTAATTTACTAAAGAGGTATATTCTATTAGTAAAGTAAACATTCTCTTTGCATGGTGTATCTTCACTTTGCAATATGAATGGTATTGAATAATGTAAAATTGTGTTAATTTGAAAACCCAGTCAAATGCTAGTAAAATCCTATTTGTAAGTACCCTTGCACATAATTGGGTATTTAAAGCCAACATGTGTTCACTATATTTACCAGCCTCACCTTTAGTGAATTGCCCAATGTGCCACAATCACGAGTCCCACGTTAAATAATTACCTCACTCATTAAGGAAGCCTGATCTCTGAACCTAAACTGTTAACCACTGCAAAGCAAATACTGAATTCCGAGTCTCATGATTTCTTCTTTTACCAATAATAACTGTGTTATACTCTGCAGACATGAATATTATGCCAAAATGTCGGTTTGGCTAGGTGATCATTCATGCACCCCCTGTACACCAGATCAAACATGTACTGTCTATAAAAAAAAAGTAAGAAATAACACAGGACAAAAAAGGACAAACATTTTGCTCATCTCCTTGTGGTAAATACCAGTCTGTCAGTTCAGTTAATTGGATATTCTTTGCACTGAAATAGTATTTAAAAATATGTTCTACTATAGTGTTCTGCTGCAGAAAACGAATGTCATCTGTATGCAGCACGGCCAGGACATCTGCTTCCAGCTATTTTCAGTTGTTCTATATCTGGACCTAAGTAAACCCCCAGTGCTATGTTCTATTTGTACCTAATAATCCTTTCTGTATTAACACAATTGAGTTTATTGCTTTAACCACTTGCTTACTGGGCACTTAAACCCCCTTCCTGCCCAGGCCAATTTTCAGTTTCAGCGTTCCAACTCTTTGAATGACAATTGCACGGTCATGCAACATTGTACACAAATGAACTTTTTATCATTTTAATTTCACACATATAGAGCTTTCTTTTGGTGGTATTTAATCAATGCTGTGTTTTTCGTAAAAAAAAAAACAGTTTCATAGTTTGTTATAAAATTTTGCAAACAGGTAATTTTTCTCCTTCATTGATGTGCGCTGATGAGGCTGCACTGATGGGCACTATTAGGCTGCACTGATGGGCACTGATAGGAACTGATCATGTGGCACTGGTGGGCACTGATATGTGGCACTGATGATCACTGATAGGTGGCTCTGATAGGTGACACTGATGGGTGGGGCACTGAGGAGCACTGATAGGTGGCACTGAAGGGCACTGATAGGTGGCACTGATGGACACTGATGAGTGGCACTGATGGGCACTGATAGGCACTGGTAGGTGACACTGATAGGCAGCACTGATAGATGGCACTGATGGGCACTGATTGGCAGCACTTATGGGCACTGATAGATGGCACTGGTGGGCATTGATAGGTGGCACTGGTGGGCACTGGTAGGTGTCCCTGGTGGGCACTGATAGGCAGCACTGATATGCACAGGGAGGTAGCACTGGTGGGCACTGCTTAGCAGCAGTGGGTGTCCATGTGTGGGACCATTGTCCCTCTGACAGAAGCTGGTATTTGGCTTTTTTTCTCCTCACGCTTTTAGCATGAGGGAAAAAAAGCTGATTACGATCTTCTGTTTGCATCACATGATCAGCTGTCATTGGCTGACAGCTGATGATGTGGTAAGGGGCCGGGCTTGGCCCTTTACTCCGACCTGTGATCAGCCGAGTTGTTGACTCACTGATCTTTGGCTGACAGCTGATCACATGGTAAGGGGCCGGGATGGGCCCTTTACTCCGACCTGTGATCAGCCGAGTTGTTGACTCACTGATCATAAAGTTCTCCATACACGCCTGCAGGGGGAGTGTAAGCGGCACATGCTCGGAAGGAAGTACATGGATGTCCTCCCAGTCTTTTGGCTATGACGCGTGCATGAGGAGGTAAGGTGGTTCAGTAAATACCTTCATAAATATGTGTTTCTAAAGATGATCTAAAACTTTGGATAAGAGGACAAACATAAAAACCTAAAGGATAATTAAGCTCAACAGTTTTTATCCATTGCAGCTTACCCTTCATTGGATGTGGTGGCTGCATTTGTTTTCCTTTTTTACATTACGTGTATTTTCTTCAAGTACAGTGTCCTTACAGAGTATTGTCCTTACAATACTCTGTGCACCATACCGAAAGCTCAACCCAAGTTTATAAGCCTTCACAGCTATCTTCTGTAAACTACAGACATGTGCTTCTTTTGAGGTGAGGAGAGGGTTACATAGTTACATAGTTACATAGTTAGTCAGGTTGAAAAAAGAAAAAAGTCCATCTAGTTCAACCAATAAAAAAAAACATACAATTTTATATACACAATTCTATACCCACAGTTGATCCAGAGGAAGGTGAAAAACCCCAGCAAAGCATGATACAATTTACTACAGCAGGGGGAAAAATCCCTTTCTGATCCCCCGGGAGGCAATCAGATATTCCCTGGATCAACATTACCTATAAATGTTAGTATCCATTAATATTATGTAGATTTAGCCCTTTTTAAAGCAATCTACTGAGCTGGCAAGAACCACCTCTGGAGGGAGTCTATTCCACATTTCACAGCTCTTGCTGTGAAGAAACCTTTCCATATTTGAAATCTCTTTTCCTCTGAACGTAAAGAGTGCCTCCTTGTCCTCTCTGATGACCTTAAAGTGAATAACTCAACACCAAGTTCACTATATGGACCCCTTATGTATTTGTATATGTTGATCATATCCCCCCTTAATCTCCTCAAGAGAGAATAAATTGAGTTCCTCTAATCTTTCCTCATAGCTGAGCTCCTCCATGTCTCTTATCAGTTTGGTTGCCCTTCTCTGCACTTTCTCCAGTCCCCCTATATCCTTTTTGAGCACTGGCACCCAAAACAGAACTGCATATTTCAGATGAGGTCTTAGTAATGATTATACAAAGGGAAACTGATATTTCTCTCTCTGGAGTCCATACCTCTCTGAATACAAGAAAGGACTTTACTCACTTTGAAAGCTGCAGCTTGGCATTGCATGCTATTATTAGACCTATGGTCTACCAAAACCCCCAGATCATTCTCCATTATGGAATCCCCCAGTTGTACTCTCCCTAATATGTATTATGCATGCATATATGCATATTCTTAGCCCCCAAGTGCATACCTTTACATTTATCAACATGAAACCTCATTTGCCACATAGTTGCCCAATTAGACAGTGCATTGAGGTCAGATTGTAAGTTGGAGACATCCTGTAAGGATGCTATTTCACTGCATAGCTTGATGTTATCTGCAAAGACTGAAATGGTACTTTTAATACCAGACCCTATATCATTTATAAAGTTATTAAAAAGTAAGGGTCCCAACACTGAACCTTGGGGGTATACCACTGATAACTTTAGACCATTCAGAGTATGAATCATTAACCACTACTCTCGGAATTCTGTCTTTTAGCCAGTTTTCTATCCATTTACAAACTGATCTTTCCAAGCCTGAAGGTAGCAAGAGAAGGAGATAGACGGACATGTTGAGTTATAGAGTTCCAGAGAATGGGAGAGGCTCTGGAGAAATCCTGGAGACGAGCATGGGAGGAGGAGACAAGGGAGCTTGAGGTTTTGGAAGGAATGGAGAGGACAGTTTGGGTGATATTTGGAGACAAGATTGGTAATGTAGCTCAGGGCAGAGTTGAGAATGGCTTTGTAAGTTGTGGTTATTCATTTGTGGGGAACTGTGTCAAACGCTTTTGCAAAATCCAAGTATACCACGTCCACAGCCATCCCACTATTCAAGGTTTTACTTACCTCTTCATAAAAAGAAATCAGGTTTGTTTGACAACTTTTCTATTTCATGAATCCATGCTGTCTGTTGCTTAAAATATTTTTTTCCAGCAAGAACTCATCGATGTGATATTTTATTAAACTCTCCAGTATCTTCCCAAATATAGAAGTTAAACTAACAGGTCTATAGTTACTTTTTAAATGTAGGCACCGCATTGGCCCTGCGCCCTAATCCAGTGGTACTATTCCAGTCATTAACCTAAAAATGAGAAACAATGGCTTTGAAATGACAAAGCTCATTTCCTTTAGGATCCATGGGTGGATGCCATCTGGTCCAGGTGCTTTATCCACCTTTATTCTGTCTAAATATTTCTGGACCATTTCACTTTTGAGCCATTGTGGATTATTTGGGGCTGTGTCAATACCATCCACATTATGGGGTTAACATTTATCCAAACAAAGAGAGCAACCGCAACCCCTTTCCTCCATAGATGTACAGTCAGTGAGCATTCAGACTAGGACAGAAAGTGTGTTACTGTCAGAATCAACAGGTAAAAATTAAGGGAAAAAAATGAAAACAAATGTAGCCACCACATGTAAGGACCGGTAAGCTGCAAATTATAACATTTTTGTTTTTCGGTTTTATATACGCTATTCACTTTACTCCAATAAAATTAGACAACTAGTTGATTACAGCACTTTGCAAATTTGGGTACATACAATGAGGTTGATTTACTGAAGAAGCTGAGAACCTTAGCACAATAAATTGTGTGAATATTCACTTACATTTTTCAATCATATAAAAAGAAAAATTATGTTTACTTTATCAGCACACAAAAAAGTAATTGAAGTGATTATTAAACAAATGTTTTTATTTATTATTTATTATTTATTTATTTAACCTCCCTGGCAGTATGATTATTTCAGATTTTTGGTGCTGAAAGCAGTACGATTATTTTGCATGAAAATTTGGCATTTTATATTGTAGGCCTGTAATTCTTAGGAATAACTCACTTAAATCTGTCCAAACAAGTCTAGTAGACATCCCGGGTATGAAAAAGTTTTAAAAATAAAATCATAAATTATAATATAATAAATAACTAAAAATAATTATCAAAAATAATAACGTAATAGTAATAAAATGTATTCAATAATGTAATCAAACCATAAATACTGAAATTTGCTCATTTGCAGAATTGTCACTGTTGTCACTTTCAGTTTCTGATGTTAAATTTCCCCAAAAATCAGTATCACTCAATTCTGCAAATGATTCTTATTTACTATTGGTGTTTTCTAGCTGATTAGAAACCACTTTTGACGCAAAGGGACACTTTTTGGTTGCCATGGACATTCTCATGTTTCCAGGCAGAAAGAATGACATTTATAATATAAAAGTGCATGCAGGGCTCTGGGCAAACCACTAGGGACAAAGGGGATGTGAAATGATTTCATACAGTAATGTAATCTATAAGATTACAGTGTACTGTATGTGCTGTGTGTGTTTCACTTTTTGAATTTCCCGCCGGTCTCCGTCCCCGTGCGACGCGACACTCGCAGGGAACGGAGCCCGGCACACAGGGACATCTGGCGGGGGACATCGCTGGATCCAGGGGACAAGGTAAGTAGCGCTGCCTGGATCCAGCAATGCAATCCTGAGTGTGGCTCGGGGTTACCGTTCTTGGTACTGAAAATCCACCCCGAGCCACACTCGAGAACACCACCAGGGAGGTTAAAGTACTTATATATAGCCCCGCCAATTTATCCATCGCTTTACATATACATTGTACATTCACACCAGTCCTTGCCCTCAAGGAGCTTACAATCTACGGCCCCTAACTCACATTCATACATACACATACTAGGGCCAATATAGACAGGAGCCAATTAACCTACCAGCATGTCTTTGGAGTTTGGGAGGAAACCAGAGTACACGGAGGAAACCCACGCAGACACTGGGAGAACATGCAAACTCCAGGCAGGTAGAGTTATGGTCGGCCCCTTTGCTGCTAGGCAAAAGTGCCAACCTCTATACTACTGTGCTGTATTGTGTGAATATTCTCTACTCCTTTAGTAAATCAGCCTCATTGTGTATTTACTTTAAGGGCAAGGTCACTCAATCTATTATTCTGTTTTTGGTAGATCCCACAGTGTTCAGTCCCCTGCTAGATTGTTCAAAGTCTCTAAATTCATTGCTAAAGCAGTCAGAGCCGCAGTACTAACGATCCAATGTTAGTACAGCAATCTCCTATGCCAAGCAATTGTGTTCTGACAGTGGGACAGATCCCCTGCCAGAACACTCCAGTCAGTGCTCTCAGCCATTGGGAGCCAGTTAGCTGCTGGGTTTCCAGCATGTGCATCCAATAAAATTCGGCCAAACGGCCGGCTTCTGTAGGACCGGCTGACATACACATGAGTCAAATGTCGGCCCGTTTTTATTTAACCACTCAATGTCTCCTGACATTCACCCCATGTGTATGGGGCTTAAGGATTTCCACTATGTTCACCCTACCAATTGCCATGACAGATGTTAAGCTTCTGTTTACCTCTGGTAGTTCATGTTTATACAACCTCTGCCAAAGACAGAAAAAAAAATGTCTTTCATGGCCATGGTGACAGTAAGATTTTACTACTGTGGTGGGATAATTCAAATTATTTGGATCAAATCATACAGGAACATACCCAATTTGGCATTTACTATAACCAGCAGACCAAAAGTTTAAGTCCTCCCGAGAAAATCAAAGATGTGCTGTAAGGGTTAGTAGCATTTATGTTCTGATTTAGTATTCTTTATAAATCTAAAAAAAAAATGAATGTAGTATATTATGAATACTGACTTATTTAACCACTTCCCCCCCGGAAGGATTTCCCACTGTAGGACCAGAGCACTTTTTGCGATTCGGCACTGAGTCGCTTTAACTGACAATTGCGCGGTCGTGCAAGGTTTTACCCAAACTAAATTTGTGTTCTTTTTTCCCACAAATAGAGCTTTCTTTTGGTGGTATTTGGTCACCTCTGCGTCATTTATGATCGCCGCTATAAACAAAAAAATGGCGAAAATTTTGCAAGAAAAACAATATTACTTACTTTTTGCTAAAACACAAATCCAAAATTCATTGATTTTGGCCGATTTATATTCTTCCTTATATTTTTGGTAAAAAAAATCGCAATTGCCATTTATTGATTGGTTTGCACAAAAGTTGCTGCGTTTACAAACCATGAGAATTAATTTCTGATGTTTTTACATTTTTTTTTTTTTACTAGTAGTGGCGGTGATTTGCAATTTTTATTGGGACTTTGATATTGGGGCGGACTTGTTGGACATTTTTGACACTTTTTGGGGACCAATGGCGATCAGAAATTTAAATATCCACTGATTACTGTATAAATGTCATTGGCAGTGAATGGGTTAACCTGCAGGGGGAGATCTAGGGGTTAACTGTGTTCCCTAGGCGTGTTCTAACTGTGAGGGGGCTTAACTGTCAGGGGCACCAGAGATCTAACTGATCTAACAGGGATCAGTAGATCTCTTACATGCCGCCTGACAGAACAGGGAACCGCCGTGTTTACTTCGGCGGTTCCCCATTCTTTCCCTCTGGCAGGTTATCGCACACATTGCCGCAGTAAAAATGCGGTAGCCGGTTGGGAAACGGTTAATACCGATGCAGATTGATGAAAAATCGATGGGATCCTAGTGCAAAATCACATTTAAAAACATTAATGCTTTAAGGGATCCATACAGTCATCATGAAACAGTCCTCAGTAGAATTGACATAATAAATGGAAAATTATACTGATTAAATTGATTCCTTTGTATAAAGACTGTATATCATAATCATGCTTTACAGCCTTCATATAAATAAGAACTATGAAGTAGCTGTCAAGTAGCTGTCAAAATCCTTGAATCCCATTTGGTTTAACTATTTATAATGGTGTGATGGCATTAAGTATAGTATAAGTTTATTTCTGTTAAATTTGGCACATTGCTTAAAACATTGTATGTGTTTTCATCTGATGTGAAATGTGAAGCCCATCAGGAATACAGTATGTTTCTGGATTGTTTCACCTTTTGACAGCGCGGCTTTTGACATCATAACATAACATGACAGAACTATTTTTATATGTATACATTACAAACTAATGTTATAGGTGGTATTCTCTACAGTAGCAGAAATAACATGTTTTTTCTTGTTCTTAATTCATTGGTAATCAAATGAGGCTTGTACCTATTATCTCTAAAGTTTACAGTTGTAAAAGCATGGTTGCAGTTTTATCTACAGCTGTTTTATACATTTTTGTGCACATGTTTTCTATTTTATTTATATTTATATTGTGTAAATATTATTTGTTGCCCTGCTATGTACCTTGAGGACTATAAAACTGCACCCAAAAACACTAGGAATGGCATCTTTTTGGGCACTAGTAAATGGGAGCCTTGACTGCTGGGAGTAGGGCACTATAATGGTTGTACAGATGTTATACCTGCATGATGTTTAGGTTAAAATGAGTCTTTTCAGGTTGTGTGATGTGGGGCTGGACTTGGGAGTCTATTTAATTTAGTGCTAGGGTACAGGTACTGACTTATGCCAACCAAAGACTTCCCTGCCTACCTGCTCTTTATTTGATTGTCACAACTTTATTGGTGTTTGTTACCAGGTCAGTGTTTGTGCTATTATTTCAACTCTATGCCCATCAGTGGGTTATTGTGGCTGGTGCATACCTATCCACCACTCATGATAATGACATGCATTTAGGTATATGTGAGATTGTAATGTGCACAGGCATAGCATTTTATATCGTCAGTGTTTATGTGGCTTATGTTAATGGAATTTGTTTATAAAGCTGTGGCCTTGCTCTTTCCAGTTTAAATTTGTTGCTGTTTCATTATTTGGGTAAAGCTACTTTTCTATGGGGTGCTTTTTGTATATGCTTATCATCAGCATTGCCCAGAAGAGCATACAGACAGAATGAAAGCTCATAGGCTGCAGCAGAATTTATATTTTTGGAAGCTAGTTTTTATGGAATACGTTATTGGCAACTTTATTTGCAACTTCTAAGCTTTCCAAGGATTGGGCTGGAAGCAAGGATGTCTACCTGGTATTTCCCCTTCCTGTACAATAAGCAACTTGCTCACCCATTTGATCTGGATAAGGTAGATAGATGATTTCTGCATGTCTGGCCTTCCAATAAAATCTATGAACATTTTTACATCTCACATATAAATGCATTAATAACACAATTTAAAAAAATGTTTTGAGAGAAAGAATACATATATTTTTGCATTTTTTGAGTATTGAGGGAGACAGGATTTCAGATACAGTCATGTTTTGGACACTCACAAATAGACAAATTGTAAGCCAGTCTCCAGAATACCACCCCCTCTACCCAGCATGCCTGCTTTTTGCTGATGTCTTTCCATTAAACCAATATTTGCTAGTCTTCTTCTGTTGTGTGTTGTTTGTGAATTTCCTCTACCGTTGACTTCAGATATAATTCCTTGCTGCATCGCATACATAGAAACTATCTGGATTGACCTTTCCTTAGCCTAACTTTGGAGTGTTGTACCTGGACCCTGCTGGAAATTGGCATGTGGGGCGAGCCTGGAATATGACCTTCAGGCACTGAGTTTTGCATTATGGTACATTCAAAACCTGGGTGTACTGTAAAGGTTAGATGCAGAGCGCATTCATGGTCCAAAGTCATCTAATAGCTGAGAACATAACCCTGTCCCTGAACACTCACTTTGTGAATAAGACAGTTCAACACCAGAAGCTATCTCACTATTTTCACAGTTGGGTGCCTTTCAAATAAGTGTCCCACCACTGCCAATTTTACTACAGCAAGGGTTAACACAGAGGGATTGATCACTGATGCCATCTGCTGTGTAGATTGTCATGAACACTCCATGCTCTCTTTTCTGTTGCTCAGCACAGATAAAGCATTGGCCTGCTAATGCTCCTGCTTTGAAGCACCACATGAAACTCCATAATCCAGTCTGTTCCCACTGCCTACCTACAGTGATTTGGTCACCTCCAACCACGTGACACTCATCAGCACCAGCACCAGCTGCCTGGATTTGTTAGTACATGATACCTTGCCTCGAACTTTGGGCCTAGTTGTATTACTTATATAGAGGTGCAACATGTCTGCATATAGACACAGAGGGGCAGTCTGGCTGCCACAGAAGATCCCAGCCTCATGCTCTCATAATGGTTCTGTAGGGTGTCTACTTGGTATCCTCTGAGGAAACCAGTGCCTGCAATATGGAACATTGTACCCCTATAGCTAAAGGGTCTGCTTCATCAGAGTCTTACTTAGCTATGTTAGGTGAAGCTGTTGTCAGGGGCTTCCACCTCCACTCAGGACTATTGAGCACATGCGCTGAACTCTTGTGATTGCAAATTGCACATAAGAGTTCTGCTCGAAGCTCCATTGTAATACTCCAGTCTATGGTGTATCAGGTGCCAGCCTCATGGAGCTGTACCATTCATCACCACAAAACAAACCCAAAGACAGGGCTGGAAACCAACGACATGACACCAGGAATAGTTTTCAGTTGTCCAAGTTTGGTGAGAATCATTTAATGTCTAAGGCAGCTTGATCCTTGAAAGCAGAAGACTCACTTGATTTTTATGATACTCAATGTGAGATACAAAATACAGTAACCCTAGCAACTAATCAACAACCATCTCTTAAATTACTTTCAGCAGAAATGTGAAATCTAATTGGTTTCTATAGATTGCTGAACTTTACATATCCTCATTGCTCTTGGCAATGCCCTACTGAATGAATCCAATAAAATAAATTCTTTTGTTATGCCATGCTAGCTACGGTTTTATGATTCTCTCATTGGGACAGTAAATCCGCCTAAAAGTAAAACTATACAAAGCTAATATAAAGCTATATTGAGTGAAACTATATAAACAGGCTTACACTTGATTCAGAAGAATATTAAATTTTAAGAAGAAATGCTTTTTAAAGTCCTTACTATAGTAAGAAAGTTAAAATGGTGTGTTTTCTTAGCTTCGTTTTCACATCCATGTATACAAAGTAAAAGGTAATATGCATTTGGCAATGTAAACCTACAATATTGCACAGAAGCCAGTGCTGGTAGATGAGATAATGGCCATATTTCTAAACTCCCTAGACCATTTTTCATTATAAATGGAGTTTTGCAACAAAGAAGAATTATCTTTAATGGACATCAAGCATTAGCTAAAGGACTCTGACGCACAGTAAAAAAAAAAAGATCTAAACTATTTATTAAGCAAACAGTAAATCACATTTGTACAGAGCTGAAACCAGTCTAAGCTGCAGACAGAATAAAATAGCTTAATGGTTTCCATACATTACCTAGTCTTTGGAAGTGATATTCAGAATTCAGGTATTCAAACAAAACTGTAGCATGGGGTGCAGTGGCAGCTTTTGCAAATGTGCAAGTATGCACAGCATTATGGCAGATTTATGTCTGCTCAAGTGATAAAGATCTTTGCTCTCCCTTACCAATCTTCAGAAAGTAGTGTTATCTTGGCAGAAGATTTTTTTTTCTGCTGCTGATGTCAGCCTTCTTTGGCCATCCTGACACAAGTCTCTTTGCATCTTACAGATATCGGAAGTGCACACTATATTGCACATTCAAAAGAAGAAAAGCTAGTAAAAAGGAATTTGTTTCACCAGAAAACTGTGCCTTCTGTAATTTTTCTTCTAAGGTCACTTCTCTTAAAAAATGACCTCAAACAATAAAATAGTTTTTCTTCTAACACGCATGTATTTTTCAACTAGTTGGGAAATATCTGCTTAACTGGTCCCTGTCATCCCTTTTAGTATGGAGAAAAAGGTAATTGACTGTTATTGCGCGCACACACCACATTCGTACATCACCTGATTTGGGCAAGAAGATCTCTATTGCTGCCTGAGCTCTAGCAGTCCAGTAGAAGATGGGCATGGTTCTTTGCCTGTTATCCTTAGAGAGCCATCAGCCTGCCTATAAATGCTCTTAGGTGACCATAACTGAATTCTTCTGGAGTAGCTAAAAGCATGCCAGTTTAAAGAATTCAATTTCTGTTCCTGTTATGTTTAATTCATGGACAATATTATTCTTAATATGTTTATGAATTAGTTGAAATATTTTATGAAACTGTATATATTTTTGTTATACTTCTGGTACTATTTTTTTCTGCCTTATTATACAAGTTTTCTTCATTTGACCAGCGTGTGGTCTGTGGCAGCAACTTATTTTGTAGATCAAATTACTTAAACGACATGTAATTTAATTGAAATCACTCAGCAGTGATTACACAGACATGGTTCTCACTGCACTGAATATACCACTTGTTTGTTACTTCAATGTGTTCTGATACAAGCTGCCAATTAAGTTTTACGGCTAATTATTTTGCTACAGCTAAGTTTTTTAATTGTCATTGTAAAAATGCTACACAGCTAACAGCTTTATGTGTTACGTGTCAACCCATTTGTGCATATCTAACCGAGGAACCCTGCCAATGTATAGTAAAATTGCAGCCCACAAAGAACATTTTCATTCAATAACATCCATAGATAATGAATGTACACATGAAGAAAATCATCTGAGGGTAAACCCAAATTCAACAAAAATAGGAGTTTTATGTACTTAAAGCCCTTGGAAATTCAGACATATAAAGAGGCACTTCTGAACCCCCCCCCAAGAAAAAAAATCAGATACAGAGGGGCTGACCTGTTAAATTAATATTTTGAAACTATTTAAAAAATGATTGCCAAACACAAATAACCAAGTATCTGAACAAAAAACAAAAATTTTAACTAATGTGACGGTATGTTAATGTTGGCTGTGGGTTATAGTAAATGTTTAATGCTGGCTTGAACTGAACCTATAAAGCTTTAGAAAAGGAACCAAATTAAAGAAAAAGCAAATAACACATTCTCTGGTTTTAAAAAAAATGCAGATTGTTAATGGAGTCTTAAGTGACCCCTATTGCATTGCAAATGGCAGTAACTAAGCATAAAATATTTCTGAATACTGTAATGAAAACAAAACAACTTCAGTCATTAATTGTAACAAGTTTACCCTATAAACCACTCATATACTTAAGGATTTACAGAAAAGTAAAAATACATATTCTAATTCCTATAGCATTCAGAAATTAAAAGTACACAAAGAAGGAAAACATGTTACATGAAATAGTACAGTATTATGCGTTAATACTTAAAATGCATACAACTTAACACATCTTTAAGACCTCCATATTAATATTTCAGTACTATGCTTTATATATTTTGCAAGATATTTATAAACATGAAGAAATCTCCGAGAAATACAAATGCTTTATCTTATACAAAAATTACTCAGAGATAAATGAAAAAGGTCATTTATCACTTTTTTAGTATACCTTGCTAGGTTTGCTGCGGGCTCAGTGATATGCTCTAAAAACGTGTACTCGAAACTGATATCAGTTTGTCTCTAGTTAAAAAAATGGGATTTGTGTGCTTCTCGTAAATACCATTTCTTTGAATCCATTGCCTACAGGAGGATTGGACGTGGCAAGCAGCAAAACTGTAAGCCAGCCCCCCAGTATAACCCCTCATTTACCCAGCATGCCTTAATTTTATAGAAAAGCAGTAATAAGGGCATGAATAAAAAAAAGAGGGGCAGACCTATGTCTCTCAATAGGCTCCAAGAGATGAATTTTAAGGTAAGTACAACAATCCCATACAGGAGTGACTCCACAGGGAAGGGGAGAAGAGAATATCAAACCTGAGCCTGTGAGAAGCTGATCAACCAGAACCCACCAAAACAGGTGCAACCTTGTGCAAGAGGTCCCAACAAGTTCTCCTGATAAACTCTGTCCTCAGCAGAGAGTACCTGCAGCAGGAAGCTAGGGTGTTCTGCCTACTGACAGTCTAGGGAGGCATAGGGCCCTCCAGAGATGACCACATAGGATCTGAGGTGCAGTCAGGTGCACAAACCTCACCTTATGGTGCATAGGTTACTGGTTGATGAGAGTCAGTTTCCAAGGCATGGTCCTTAAGAAGGACAGTGAGAGTGAGGCTAATACTCTCAGCATTATCAAATTCAGAGCCCATGCAACTTTCCTAGTTGCAAAGCAGACTCTTTGTCATTGCCAGAGGTGAAGGCACTGCAGTACCTATATGGTGTCCAACAGGGTCCAAAGCAGGAAACTTGGTCAAGGTCCTCTGACATGGAGGAAACTACTTGTTTGGAGTAACTAAACTATAACCTGTGGGATGGAGGAACTAAAGAGAGAGAATTCCCCAATGTACAGGGAGAGGAAACTATCCCAGTTGCTTGAAGAGGTTGATATGTCATCAGACCTGCTCACAACCCAAGAGAAAAGGGCTGAATGGAGCTGGGATAAATAAGAAGGGGGAGGCCATCCTAAGGGTTGTTTCCCCAGTATTGTACACTCCCTTAATGGAAGGAGTGCTTGATGACAAAGAAGCTAAAAGTAAACAAGGTGTAGGCCATTTTGTGGGGGCTCCTCACACTTTTTGCTTTCACAGGAGAAACTGAGGGCAACACAGTCATAGGCTGAGGGTACAGGTCCTTTTTCTAAGCAGGGGACAGCTAGAGCTGGCTTTTTTTTCAACTTTGTAGGTCAGGTAGTCCCTCTGGAGGAGTGGATGCTCAGATGGGGCACAACTTTAGGATCTGAGTTAACATATGGACTAGAGCAAGGGATCCAGGGGTAAGAGGAATACAAGGAGACGCAAAATTGTTCTGTGCAGTAAAACCAGGGAGAAAACAAAGAACATTGTCCTGTGCAGTAGCACTAGGGAGAAAACAAGGCACAGCTTTAGGGGGTACCAAAGGTAAGCGATTAGCTTGTGGGCTTAAAGGGGTATCTTTGCCCCTGAATGCCACAAAAGTACATTATCCATGGACCTGCCAGGCTGCAAAATCAGCACCAATAATCATTTTCTTCAATCTTATTGTTATGTTTACTATTAACTGATAGTTGAAGTGGGTTACTAAAGTCTTCATTTTTAAAACTCAATAGTTATATAGAATAGTTTGAATATCTGTCAAATTTTTCCCGCTGTCACCATGGGAAAGACTTCACACCTCCCTCTCACAAGGACATGAAGTGTGGGATAATCACTCCAATAATGAGAATAAATAAATAAAACAACCCTTTTTAGTTGAATGATGTTGGCTTGAATCTCTGTTGAGTTTTTATTGCTTTTTGTGTCCCCTTCATGGAGATTTCCCTGACTTCAAGTCCAAGTGGCACCCTGTGTATCAGTGTTGTACCTGAGACAGAAGGGGGGGGTAAGAGCACATACAGGAAAATAAAAGCCAATCAGACTGAAAACACTGAAATAAAATGGTTTAAGGCTAGAGTCAGCTGGAGTCAGTCAAATATTAATTCAAAATGTATATTTCATGATCTCTGATTAATATAACTAGAGCACATACAAAAGAACATGCAACTGTAGTGATATAATTCCAAAAGGCCTGCCATCCTTTTTCATTGTTCATAGTAGATAAACAGGTAAAGGTAGAAAAATACAGGTTAATGCTCAAAGAGAGAAAAAATAGGCAGTGGCAGCTGCTTGTCCTCCCCTCCAATGCACATCACTGGGATCCACCACAATCTCATCTTATGATACAATTCTGCATATTTGTGTGTGCTGTAGAAAGGTGATCACTTAGAGATTTTCCACCATGCTTAAAAACTCTAAAGTGTTTGTTATCATGTTGATGTTGCACTGTACACATGCATCACTTATTAGCAGTTATTAGACCATGTATATCCTCTCTAACAGAATTCAGTGTGTAGTAGCTCAAATGGCTGCCTAGTAAGTGGACAATAAATGTCTGCACCACATAACAAAGAAAACAGCTGCATTTGTAATTAACCTAAAAATGATGGCTTCTATAATCTGTACAAAGGAACAATAACGTAAACACTAATGCCAACTCCCTTTTTGAGCACCTTACAAGAGGACAAGCCAGTTAAAAATATTTCACAGACATTGGACTTTCTGGCCATTTGCTGATGTGCCATATTGTCTTTTCGAGCCTATATGAATATGAATGCTGTTCTATTCTTTGTTTACCTTTTCTTTCAAAGCATTCTTTCTATGCCACATTCACATTACATTTTAATAACAATGAGTTTTTAAGTAAATCCTATATATTTCTGTGCAAATATGAAAACATCAGACTCAGTATTAATAATGGTGTGATTGGATCGACAACATGACGTTGGCACAGATAAATCAGGAAACAGATGTTCTTCGTAAAGTTGCAATAGAAGAACTATAAAAACAATATGAAAGGATTAAAGCACAATATAGAATGTAAATAACGACATACATCAATCAACTGCTTTTAAAAAACAGAGAAATAGTTTTCCATTATTCTTGTTTTGCCATGATACCTAAAGAATGCAGGTGTGAAATTACTATGACATGAAAACAGGTACTAACAGCAACATCCTACATTAGTTAGTATTTATGTAAATGGCCATATCAACTTCATGTACTCTAAAGTATACAGTATCTAAATATAACAAATGTATTTTATTATTTTAATGGATAGGGAAGGGAATAGTTAAAACCCCTGTCAATTTTATTTACATCTGTGATCTATTTAGGGGATTTTCATAGTTATATAGTTAGTCAGGTTGAAAAAAGACACAAGTCCATCCAGTTCATCCAAAGAAAACAAACAAAAAAAATGTAATCCCATATACACAATCCTTCACCTACAGATGATCCAGAGGAAAGCAAAAAAAATCCCAGCAAAGCATGATCCAATTTGCTACAGCAGGGGGAAAAATCATACCTGATCCCCTGAGAGGCAATCCGATTTTTACTGGATAATATTTAACTGTCAATTTCTGTACCCAGTTATATTATGTACATTAAGGAAAGAATCCAAGCCCTTTTTTAAAGCAATCCACTGTGCTGGCCAAAACCACCTCTGGAGGGAGTCTATTCCGTATTTTCACAGCCCCTATTGTGAAGAAACCTTTCTGTATTTGGAGATTAAATCTTTTTTCTTTTTTCCTCTAGACCTAAAGAGTGCCCCCTTGTCCTCTGTGATGACCTTAAAGTGAATAACTCAACACCAAGTTCACTATATGGACCACTTATGTATTTATACATGTTGATCATATCCCCCCTTAATCTCCTCTTCTCAAGAGAGAATACATTCAGTTACTCTAATCTTTCCTCATAACTGAGTTCCTCCATGCCTCTTATCAGTTTGGTTGCCCTTCTCTGCACTTTCTTAAGTTCCCCAATATCCTTTTTGAGAAGTGGTGCCCAAAACGTAACTGCATATTCCAGATGAGGTCTTACTGATTATGTGCACAAAGGCAAAATAAATTTTCTCTCCCTGGAGTCCATACCTCTCTAAATATAAGAAAGGACTTTGCTTTCTTTGATAACCACAGCTTTGCATTGCCTGCTATTATTAAGAGTGTGATCTACCAAAACCCTCAGATCCTTCTCCATTATGGATTCCCCAGTTGTACTCCCCCTAGTATGCATGATGCATGAATATTCTTAGTCCCCAAGTGCATAACTTTACATTTATCAACATTAAACCTCATTTACCACATAGTTGCCCAATTAAACAGTGCATTGTACGGACATTATTTCACTGCATAGCTTGGTGTCATCTTCAAAAACTAAAATGGTACTTTTAATCCCAGACCCTATATAGTTTATCAACATATTAAAAAGTAGGGGTCCCTTCTGAATGATCCTAATATTAAAATATTATGGAAAGTAAAAATTAAGGGTCCTAGCACTGAACCTTGTAGTACACCACTGATAACCTTAGACCAATCAAAGTAAGAATCATTAATCATTTTCATTTACTTCCTTTGCTGTAGACTCTCAAAAGTCAGGGGAATCTACTTTAGGTGGTTGTCACTGAAACAAGTACCCACATTAGAAGATGTCCCCTCTATTCCTGTTATGGTGACAATACAAATCATTGGATGTTTCCCTCACTTTCAGATCAAAAGATACATCATTCCCAGCTGGTCCACATAAAAACTGACAGAGGTTCTAACCCCATTCTATTCAAACCAAAAAATGTTTGGCTTCAGTTACATTGTATCTCTGATCTAGTCTTAAAAATGAAATCATAAAGTCACAAAGCAGCCCACACCTCTTGTTCTCGGGTTCCCTGCCAGTTCTCTCCTCCTCTTCTCGGTCTGTCACCATAGGAAACCATTTCCTATGGGGCACACCTGCGGGCTTACTTTCTCCCAAGTGGGCTATCTGTGTCTATTGACACTCACAGAATGGCTGGGCCCTGCCCCTGCTCCCTCCTCAAAGGATTTGACAGCAGCAAGAGCCAATGCTGCACTCAGGCGTTGGATTAAGACAGGACTTGGCTAAATATTTAGGGAGGTGAAGGAGCAATATACCCAGCGGGACATGTTTCACCTGAGGGAATGCATTAAAGTAAGAAATGTCCTGCATATAGAACTACTTAAATTGTGGTCACTTTTCTATAAGCAAAGTTGACCATTACATTTCCCAAATTCTGGACATAAAAACTAGAGTGAGCTAATTTTTTTATTTACAAATCAAAGTAACTTATCAAATATGTTTTACTACATCAGTGGAAAAATATGCACTATGGTTTGGGTGGGCTGACCAAGAGAGCAGTTGATTTCTGCTATGTTCAAAGTGGGTATGAGTCTTTATTTATAACAGTCAAAAGTTTAATTCTGTTCTGAAAATGATATATAACAACATGGATATTATCAACCGCATGCTGAGAACCACTGTTGTAAAGCAGCAATGTATATAATAAACACATACCACAGCTGATGTCACTGGCTAGAGTTTTGCATGACCTAAAATGGATCGGACACTGCTCATGTCCTTTTAGACAGCATCCTACTTGCTCAAGTATACACTATGGAGTGGAATTAGGCCTAGAAACAGACGTCAAAAAACGTCATTGATTTAGTCTTTCAAATGAACAATAAATTCTAATAATGACAATATTAATATGTTTGGGTATACTGACATTTCACATTTTACTATTTTAGATACACTGGCCTGCGCCTAAAGAAAGAGTGGAATTTTGCAGACTTGCTGGAAAAGATTCAAATGTGAGTTTTCTTTATTTCTTTCATTCTCTATTTAACCATAATATGCTCATTAGTGATGGATGAATCTGTCCAGGATCATATTGGGATAGGGGAGGAAGGTGAGGGAAGGAATAGAATCCTGTTTAGAAATTTGCAAAACTCGAACTTACCAGTAAATCCCATTTAAGCCTATTGGGGCACACTCTTGATACTAAATTCAGACAATTTTTAAGGCCAATAGGCCAACTACTGTAAATAAAAATTGGACATGGGGAAGACCAGCAGTCATTGGATAAGGTCAATGAATATTTAAATACTAGAAATGTTTTTTTAAATAGGAATAAGTAATATGTTTAACTGAATCTGTTGGATAGTGAAACAAGCAGAGGAGTTTTACAAAAATATGTTTCATTGACTAAGTGCACAGAGTGCATTATTTAAGCAAGGTATATGAATTTGCAAGATATATCCTTGGTGTGCCAAAATCTATTAAGTCATAAAAACTGGGATTGGCTAAGTTACTCAAAAGAACTAAGGTGCTGTGGAATTAAAGATGAATGGTAAAAAATATTACCCCATAGTCCCCAGCTAAGTTCCTTGGGAATCAAATTTTTATTAGCAGGTGCTCAACACTTGGCTGTCTCTAGAGCTGCAGAATTCTATGCTTTTTATAAGCATGAAATCAAGCAGTGTTTGCTGAATATATTTATTATTATTACGGTTTTAACAGGTTTTGAGTGCTATTTTATTCCAAAATGTAGAAATATGTAGGAATATTCAAAAAGAATGTAAAGAGTGCAGTAATGATTTATGAAGTGCATTAGGTAGGAGCGGCGTATCAAAAATGATCTCTTAACTGAAATGACTATAGCAAAATGTAATTTGATGAGTTGCTGGCAGTTTTTTGCTGGCAGATGTTCATTGCTTGTTGCTTTGCTGTACTGAATAAAACTATTATTTTATTATTATTATTATTATTATTATTATTATTATTGTTCTGCAGCATCTATATTGGAATGTGGCTTACAAGCTAAAAAAAAATTGAATAATTTTTCCTTACATAATAAAACACCTTTCTTTATTAGTTATTTATTACCCCATACCTAGTAGAATGAATCTAATCTCCTATAAAAAGTGCACATTGTAAATAATAGTATTCATTTAGCTATCACTGAGGTGCACCTTCCTTGTGATAAGGTTTCTTATGAAATTGGGCTTGGGAGAGAAAAATCAATATTGACAAACGATAGCACATTTGTATTATATAATGTATTTAATGTTATTTCAAAATAGTATTAGACTAAGAAATGCTATTGTTTAAACTGTATTCATTTTATCACGACTGGACCTCAGTACCCTTTGTACTAGTCTGTACCTGTATATTGGGTATTTAACTTTGTTGCATAAGTAACATCTTATAACAGCAATGTATTTATACAATTATAAGCTAGTGTATGTAATGTCTATTGTATTGTTATGTCAACATGTTAATGTTATTTTTAAATATACAAACTGTAAATTGGTTTATATAAAGTAATGTGATTCCTGTAAATTTAAGTACAATTACATTTTACAGGGAAGACTGTTTGAAGAAATGTATAAATAAATGATGCACATGCAGTACATTTATAATACAGTATATATATATTTTTTTTAATTTAAAAAGGCTCTAGAAAAAAGATTTTAGGGCTTATTTATAGAGCAATGAAAGTGAACATCACCAAAGCTTCACAGTAGGTTAATTGCTCTCTGTAATTTAAAGCTCATGTCCCAGGAAGATTCACTTGCATTACATTTGTTGAAAGGCAAAGGGCTTTTTTTTTTACCCTAATGTATTCTCTGCATTAAGGTTACAAAAACCTTCTATGATCAGCTTAAACTCCCCTAAATACTTACCTGAATCCAGCCTTCTGTCTGGGAGCAGCCTTCTGCCTGCCCCACCCCTGCTCCCTCCTCACTGGACATAAAGGCAGCAGCAGGAGCCAATGGCTCCTGTTGCTGTCAATCAAATCCAGTGAGGTGGGAGCGGGGGTGGGGCCAAGGAGTGCTGTGTGTGTCAATGGATACACATAGCCTGACTAGGGAAGGAGCCCACACGAGTATCCCCATAGCAAGCCTGAAGAGAGGAGAAGCCAGGAGTGCTGGCGGGAGATCCTAGAAAAGGAGGTTCAGGCCTGCTCTGTGCAAAACCATTGCATGTTTGTTATATAAAAAAAAAACCTTTGGAATCACTTTAAATATTTTGTGAATATCTCATTCATTGCTTCATAAATATGCCCTTTTGCATGGTAGTATTAATATATGTCACTAACTAAAATTAATATAATGTATTGCAGTGATTGAGGAGATTATTTTACACCTCTTAATCACTTTGCAGCATCACATGAAACAAGGGATGAATTTCCTTCCAAAACAACCCACAAAATCTATTCATCCAACTTGTATTGATTTAAAATATAATTTCTCCTTCATTCACTGACAGACACAGCTCTTCATGACATGTGGGTTTATGCTTGTCCTTTTAGGAGTTAACTAGGCAGGGAAGAAGCAAGCTGGCCCCTTCCACGGGGGCCATCCCCCCTTCCCACATAAACCCTCCACCTAGCTTAGCTCATCAGTTTTAATGCCTAGTTTGCAAGGAGTTGACCTGGCTCCCTTAGGGGATTTGCGGTCCGGATTGAGACCGTTTCTTTTTATTTTTTTATTTTCTGTTTTTTTTTTCACTTACTTCTATCAAGCATGAAGTCTGCTATCAAGAAGCCGGCTGGGGCATAGAGGGTCGTTCAGAACTCTGTACTCTCCCCGGCCCTGCCGACCGATGTGAGCCAGTCCCGTGGTATGGGGACCCGCCGCATCGTGCCCGTTCCGTGCGGGCGGCCTGGGGGTGTACCCCACCTGTGCCCAGGTACCGGACTGCGGTCCGGTTCGGGCGCTTTTCGGCCGGCAGCATCCCGCCCAGGCAGGGGCGGAAGGTCTGCGAATGGGTGGCTACCCGCTACGCCTGACTGGAGTGGTGAGTGAATGCCTCCCTCTCCCCTGTTTCAGGCGTAGAGGGGGGGCGACGGGTGTCCGACACTTTCTGGGTGGTAGCCACTGGTGTGGGTCCTCTGGTCCTGGGGTCCTTTCCCCCCCACTCCCCCTCCCCCCTCCCCGCACCGCACCGATCGTTTCATCTGTTCTATCGGGGACTTGGGCCGCCATGCGGCGATCCGCCGCCATTTTGCGGTGGATCGTCGCCATTTTGCCGTGGTCACAGACATTTTTTCACTATGGAGCTTCCTTCTAGTGCTCAAAGCGGCCATTTTACTGTAGTCACGTTCCCTTGCAGGTGTTTTTGGCCTCTAGTGTATGACCTCGGCGGCCATATTGGAGTCCCTGCATGCTGTAAAAATGTGCTGCAGCCGTTTTTACTTTCTCTTTGGAACGGTGTGGCTGACGGCGCAGCTCTTCTGGGGGTCCTCAGAAAAGTTACTGGCAGCAAACAGCAAGTATAGCTGGGCTCTCCTGTGGTGCTGGTGGCGGTGGGTGCAGTCCTCCTGGGTCTGCCTGGCGTTCTGTGGGGCGGTGGTGTGCGGCAGTGTGGGGGTGCCTTAAACAGGTTTTTTTCATTGCAGTTACTTACTATTCGGGGGAAAAACGATGGCAAAGTACCCTGCTGTGCCAGCGGAGGAGGATTCAGCAACAGCGCAATCTGCGCAAGGGGCATTTTTGGACCAGCTGAGGGTGGCTTTTAGCGAGTTTCTTCCCCGGGTGGAGCCTAGCATCGCTCCAGGGACCCCTAGAAAACGCCCTCCTCCCCCTGTTCCTCAGGGGAGAATTCTGAACCGGAGATGGCCTTGGGGGTCACAGGGACCCCAGTGGAGATTTTTGAAGGTGAACTGGCCCCCTCTGACGGTGAGGAGGACCAGGGGGTGGCGGCTGTGCGCGAAAAGGCACTGGTATCCGCCATTATCTGCGGATGGACCCCCGATAGCCCGCCTTAACAAGGTGGCGACCATCCCTTTGGAGGGGTCCCCATCTTTTAAGGATCTGGCTGATAGGCGGACAGAGGCGGTGTCAAAAGCTCTTTTTCTGTTAGCAGGCTCAGCTCTGTGGCCGGCCCTGGCGTCTGCCTTGGCGGCGCAGTACTTCTCTGAGCGTATGGCGGAGCTCCAGAATGATCTGGACTGCGGTAGCCTGATGGATGCACCGCAGAAGGCTGAATTTTTGTTTCAGGGTATCAAATACCTCTGTGATGCAGCTTTGGATCTGCTCCCTATGTTATCCAAAATGGCTGTATTTGCCGTCATTCTCAGACGAGTACTTTGGTTACGCTCATGGTCGGGGGACCACGCGTTCAAAAAAGGCCTTGCGGATCTTCCTTTCCAGGGGGGCCATCTTTTCGGTCCACAGCTGGATGAGATCATTAAGGATTTCACTGGTGGAAAGAGCACTTTCCTCCCGGATCCCCGAAGGCGAGATTTCCGCCGTAGACAGGGGCCTGTCTCTTCGGGTCTGAAGAGGTTTTTTCGCGCCTCTGGTGCAGCAGGAAAAGGGAACCATCCTGGCAAGGCCGCTGCAGGGCCTGGTAAGTGGCAGCACCAAACTGAAAAGGCAGAAGACAAGCCCTCCTCTGCCTGATGGGCTGCCCCCACCCGGGCTTCGGGTGGGGGGACATCTTCTGGGGTTCGCAGACCGGTGGACTACTCGCATTTCTGACCGATGGGTTCAGGAGGTGGTGTCCACCGGGTACAGGATAGAGTTCAGCACTCTACCCCCAGACAGGTTCTTCCCATCAAATTTGAACCTCCCGCAGGGGCATCGGGAGGCTCTCTTTGGGGCTGTTCAAGCACTCTCAGACCAGGGGGTGATCGTGCCCGTGCCTCCAGGGGAGAGGTTTTGAGGTTTTTACTCAAACCTGTTTGTGGTCTCCAAAAAAGGAGGGGGGTCCAGCCAGTTCTGGACCTGAAGGCCCTGAACCGGTATGTAAAAGCACGGAAGTTCCTGATAGAATCAATTAGTTTGGTTGTGGCCGCCCTCCATCAGGGGGACTTCCTGGCGTCTCTGGACATCAGGGACGCGTATCTCCATGTTCCCATTTGTCTGTGGCATCATCGTTTTTTGCGCTTTGCGGTGGGGGACCTCCATTACCAATTCGTGGCACTCCCTTTCGGTCTGGCCTCAACTCCTCGGGTTTTCACCAAGCTGGTGGCCCCAGTACTAGCGCAGAGAGGCATTGCGGTAGTAGCCTACCTAGACAACCTGCTCCTGAGAGCGGAGTCCTCCCTGGCTCTGGAGGAGAATGTGAGGATCACCATGGCTTCATTGCAGAATCTCGGGTGGTTGATCAACCTGAAGAAGTCAACGGTGTCTCCGTCCTGTAGCCTGGAGTATCTGGGTCTGATTCTGGACACAGAGCAGGCGAAAGTATTCCTACCTCCGGCCAAGTTACTGTCGCTGCAGACGGCGGTCCGAACCTTACTGTCACATCGGCAGTCATCATTACGGTTCTGTATGCGGGTGCTGGGGCTCATGGTCTCCACTTTCAAGGCAGTGCCTTACGCCCAGAGCCACACTCGCCTTCTCCAATGAGCGATTCTGTCCCAGTGGGACAGGTCTCCACGGTCCTTGGACCTTCTGATCTGCCTGAACTCCCAGACCAGGGGCTCTCTGACCTGGTGGCTTCGGGACCCGGCGCTGACTCGGGGGAAGTCGTTCCTGCCCCTTCATTGGGTGATAATCACGACGGACGCCAGCCTGTTGGGCTGGGGTGGGATCCTGGGGCAACTGTCTGCCCAGGGCCGTTGGTCGGCACAGGAATCTCGCCTCCCGATCAATGTGCTGGAGCTAAGGGTGATCAGGCTGTGCTTATCTCAATGGACAGTGAGGTTGCGAGGTCGTCCGATTCGGGTTCAGTCGGACAATGCCACAGCAGTGGCCTATGTGAACCACCAGGGCGGAACAAGGAGTTCAGCAGCTGCAGCAGAAGCAGCTCTGATCCTGCATTGGGCAGAACTTCACTTTCTGGCAATCTCCGCCATTTACATTCCAGGCGTGGAAAACTGGCAGGCGGACTTTCTCAGTCGCCAGGCGCTGGATCAGGGAGAGTGGTCTCTCCATCCAGAGGTATTCAGCCAAATTTGCCACAAGTGGGGGACGCCGGATGTGGATCTCATGGCGTCTCGGTTCAACCACAAAGTAAAGAACTTTGTGTCCAGGACGAGAGATCCGTTGGTGGTAGCCACGGACGCTCTCGTGGCCCCTTGGGGCCGGTATCGTCTACTGTATGCTTTCCCTCCAATCAAGCTTCTTCCGCGGCTGCTTCGCAGGGTGGAAGCGGAGGGAATTCCGATGATCCTGGTGGCTCCGGATTGGCCTCGGCGTCCGTGGTACGCCGATGTGGTGCAGATGGTGGCGGATGCTCCCTGGCGGCTCCCACTGCGAGACGATCTACTGTCTCAGGGGCCCACCTTGCACTCTGCTTTACCCTCGCTGGCTTTGACGGCCTGGCTATTGAGTCCCAGGTGCTGAGGGATAGGGTGTCGCTGACTCTGTGATCCCTACCATGCTCAAAGCACGCAAGTGTACTTCTTGCAAGATTTATCACCGCACCTGGAAGGCTTACATAGCTTGATGCGAGGCGGAGGGTCACAACCCTCGCTCTTACGTGGTGTCCTGGGTCCTGACCTTTTTACAGCAGGGCCTGAACAAGAAGCTGGCCTTGAGTACTCTCAAGGGCCAGATATCAGCTCTGGCGATCCTTTTTCAAGGACCCCTGGCATCACATTCGTTGATTCGTACCTTTGTACAGGGTGTGCGCCATGTAGCGCCTCGGGTGCGGTCCCCGATGGCTCCATGGGATTTGAATTTGGTGCTTTCTGTGCTTCAGAAACAGCCATATGAGAAGATTAGGGAGATTTCCTTACAACTGCTGTTGCAGAAAGTGGCTTTCTTGGTGGCCATTACATCCGCTAGGCGGGTGTCTGAGCTGGCTGCACTGTCGTGCAAGTCTCCCTATCTGGTCCTGCACAAGGACAAGGCGGTTTTGTGCCCATCTCCTTCGTTTCTTCCGAAGGTGGTTTCTTCTTTTCACATTAATGAAGATATTGTTCTTCCTTCATTGTGTCCATGGCCCTCACATCCTAAGGAATTTGAGTTGCATTCCTTGGACGTCGTAAGGGACTTACGAGTGTATCTGAATGCCACAGCTTCTTTTCAGAAGTCTGATTCTTTGTTTATACTGACGGATGGCCCGCGCAAGGGTTTGGCGACCTCGTCGGCTACTGTTTCCCATTGGATCAGACAGGCCGTGACCCATGCGTATTCTGTTCGGGGCAAGGTCCCCCCTTTCCCAAACACGGCTCATTCTACTAGGGCTGTTAGCACTTCCTGGGCCTTCCGACACCAGTGTCTCAGGTGTACAAGGCGGCCACTTGAGCCTCGGTACACACTTTTACAAAGTTTTATAGGATTGATGTATCTGCATCCTAGGATGCTGCTTTTGGCCGTAAAGTTTTACAGGCTGCAGTGTAGGCGCGTCTGGTGCCTCAATAGAGGTTCTGTTGGGTACAGTTGTTATCGTTTACCCGTCCCTCTTTTTGACACAACTTTGGGACATCCCCACATGTCACGAAGAGCTGCGTCTGTCAGTGAACGAAGGAGAAAAAGGGATGTTATTAAAACTTACCGTAAAATCCTTTTCTTTGAGTTCACTGACAGATGCAGCACCCACCCCTCTGCGCTCTGTTTCGGTGCGGCTTGTTATGAACTGATGAGCTAAGCTAGGTGGAGGGTTTATGTGGGAAGGTGCCAGCTTGCTTCTTCCCTGCCTAGTTAACTCCTAAAAGGACAAGCATAAACCCACATGTCATGAAGAGCTACGTCTGTCAGTGAACTCGGAGAAAAGGATTTTACGGTAAGTTTTAATAAAATCCCTTTTTTACAATCCATGTATATGTATAATAAAACCGTAAACTGACATCGAGCTATTGCCCCATAACTGTAACTACACCAATTGGGGGCAAGTTTCCATAATCATGGTATACTGGTGTGTAGGATATCTTGATACTCCTCTATAATAATACAATATAGTAAGGCTTTCATAATGCTTAAAGTGGAGTTTCCCCCCCCCCCCCTCAAAAAAAAATTAAAAGTTGGCTTCGAAAAATATTGTAGCTGCTGACTTGTACTGTAATAATAATAATAATAATAATAATAATAATAAATGCAGCACTAAAAATAAGAACAAAAACAAAATAGATGATCCATAATAATGATACTAAATATATATATATAAACACAGTGTCAAAAAATGTATAACTAAATGTAATACAAAAGTTCATAAGTGAAAAGAATCCAAAAGAAGTGTCCATATAGATTGTTTCATCCAAAATAATAAGTGATATGATTTCACCACGTGATCTACCACCGCATAAAGTGAGACTCTTTCCAGAATGCTAGGACTCTATTACAGAGTCACAAACGCCCAATGTACAATATGAGGTATAATATGAGGCCAAATATATACTGAGAGGTAGCAGGGTAACAGATGTCATGCAATCACAGAATCAAAGATATAGCAAATTCAAGTGGCAACTCCGTGGATAGGTAAGAACGCATTCCCATCATGGATATGTAATGAAAAGGAGCATCTACATAATGTAAATCCATTGAAAACTTTATTTTTAAAATCAGGGATTGAGGGTACTCACAATATCATTGAATAAAACAAGCATATCAAAATCCAAAGGCAGCAAGCAGCATGGAAGTGAGATCAGCTTGTGTACGCAGCAGGATAGGTGTTGGCGTGGCGATGGCACATACATAGACTCCGCCCTACATGTTTCGTCACAACTGACATCGTCAGGGGCATGCTGACTTTTACTATTTAAGCACCTACCTGTCCAGACATCCAGCAGTGTCCTCAACCAAGCCAATTTTTGAATCACCTCTCGAGTGCTGGCACTGCCATTTCGGCTAAGGGGAACCGGCAGTGAAGCCGCAAGGCTTCACAGCTGGTTTCCTACTGCGCATGCGTGAATCGTGCTGCACTCTGTGAATGGTCTGGCTGTGGGGGAAGGAGGAGGGGGCCGAACTTCTGGCTCACTTTGCTTCAGCGAACTCAGCTGGAAGAGGGAGCAGGTACCTGTCAAAACCAGGTACACGATCGCCCCAAAAGGTGCCAAATGTGGCAGCAGAGGGGGTGGCAGACATGCAGAGCTTCCCCTTTTGGGTGGAACTCCATTTTAAGGGGATTGTTAGTTCTACCTATAGTATATCCATTTTATAATATTAAGTAGTAAATATATTTTTATGTATCTGTGACGTATATACTATATTACATATACCTATAACACATGAACTATATTTTAGGAGGAATGTGCAAATTTCATTAAAGTCCTTCATCACTACAACAAGACCCATCTATATACATGTGGAACTGGGGCCTTTCACCCTCTGTGTGGATATGTCGAACTTGGAAGTCAAAAAGAGGTATGTTATGTAGATGTTAACTTGACATAACCTTTGAGATACATCGGCTATCACCTTTTTTGTGATAGGTTGCAAAAATACATGTACTTCCAATGATCTGGCAGATGATCAATCTCAAGTCGGGTAGTAAAGAAATTTGTTCACACCTTTCAGATGTGTAAATCGTACCCTGTTAAGAAAACTAATACTTCTATAAGAGTTCTAAAGAAGAAAAACTGTAAAAATAAAGAAGATTAATAAGGTGATGACATTTTTAAACCGTACTTTCACCTTTTTATTCACTTGGGTTCCCTTTCAGTTTCAAGATCTGCTTATGGAAAAATTGAATATTACTTCTCTGGTGAATGGAAAACTAACCTTGAAATTCTCCCAGTAAAACCAAACAGTGAATCAAAATCATACAATGATTTCAGCTAAGTACTCATGAGCATTCATGCCAGGTGCTGACAGCAATAATTCTCCATGTTAACGAATGACAAGGTACTCAGAAGTACCCTAGAAGAATAATTCAAGTACTATGCTGCCTTGAATCTGTGTTAGCTTTGCCATTATCCTCTAAAACTCAGGTTAGCAGTGACCATGGCCCCTCATCCTCAGGAGTACTCTGCCTCTACTGCCCATGTACCAGCTTCCATAGAAGTAAACAGTCTATTAGCCACAGAATTATAGGAAGGTGAGTCAAGGCTAAAAAGTGTTTGAAAGTAAGCTTTCCTTTTGCCAGTTTTTCTTAGTATGGACGTGGGTTTAATGCTATAAAGGATATTTAAATATGCACTTATCTTTGTTAGGGATTCTAGATTTTCAAGCTTATTTACTTGAGGTGATTGTAGCAGTATTAGTGCAATTGTGCCAGAGAAAATTGAGTACTGTCCGTGATACTTTTTTATTTGCACTAACATAAAAATTTTCAGGACAAACTTTCAGGGTATCTCCCCTTCTTCAAGGTCCAAGTAGTACTCTCAAGCTTATTTAATAACTCAGTGTTAAAGCAGAACTCCGGGATCGGCAAAAAATCCACCATTAGTACACCCCCTATACTATGCACTAAAAAGTGATAACAAGTGAAATTCTTTACCTTTGAAGAGATATGTCCAATTTAATTTACAGGAAGTGGTCTCTCTGATTCTTAAGATGCAGCATGTATTTTGCCAGAAAAGATCTGTTAGAACAGTGATTACATCATATACTCTTGTCTCTGTTTACACGATCGTCAAACTACATTTCCCATGATGCTTTGCATATTGCAGTTAAAGTGGTAGGTACACCAGGCCTGTAAATGTAAATGTGAACAAGCCCACTTCAACATAAATCACACCCCCCATTCTGCAGCCAGGCCCACTACACAGTCACACACAACATGTCTGTGCTCTCCCCTCCAGACACAAGGAGATAAACATATTGCCCTTGCTTTATGTAATCATTACTGAACTGTAGACACATGCCCATAATGATATATTATACATGCTGTACTCTGCTGTAATTCAGTATTAGAATTATTCCTCCTCCTGCTGCAGGTATGGTGTATGAGGACATCCCTAGCCGCACCACAGAAAGAGCCGGGACACGCTGCTTTACATCAGCATGTGGGACAAGCAAATGTCGGCATGAGAAAAAAAAAAAAAGTTCAGCGCTAACTTACTAATCAATAACACAATAATGGTGGAACACTCTAATGTATGGAAATCTCAATAAACTTCTATATAAGTGCCGTTTCATCATCAGTGCCCATATGTGCATTGTCATCATCAGAGCACATATGTGCGTTGTCACCAGAGCACATATGTGCGTTGTCCCCATGAGGGCACATATGTTCATTGTCCCCAGAGCACATATGTGAGTTTGTCACCATTAGGGCACATATGTGTGTTTGCACCACAGCACATATGTGCACTGTCATCATCAGAGCACATATGTGCATTGTCACCATTAGGGCACATATGTGCATTGTCACCAGAGCACATATATGCATTGTTACCAGAGCACATATGTGCGTTGTCACCATTAGGGCACATATGTGCAGATCGAGGATCATTACAAGATCCCAGCCGGGGACAGAGCGGGGAATACCCAGGCGGTGAAAGAACTTGTATGAAATAACGATTGCCATAATGTTCCCACCCCTTAGACTGGCATTGGACCAGTGTGCTGTCAATCACAAAGCTGATCTAAGGAGCGGGCAATAACATTGTTATTTCATACACAGGATACAAGATCTGTCACCGCCCAGGGATTCCCCGCTCTATCCCCTGTCGGTGTCTTGTAATGATCCCCGTCTGCAGTGAGAGATAGCGGGCAGGTGGTGGTGCCAGGGGGGCAGTGCTGGCAGGGAGCAGGGAAGGAGGAGGAAGGAGGAAACCACCTCAATGGGTGGCACAGACCTGGGGTTGTGAGACCCCTTCCTCCCACTGAATCACGGAAGTTCTCATTCCCTCAATTTCTAGAGAACTACAAGTGGGCGTGCCAGACCGCTGGCTGGCAGTACAGGATGGAGAACGGCCAGCGGTCTTACAAACAGGATGTCACAGGGGATAACGTTTTTTCAGTAAGTTCAGCAGGCTACTACAGAGCTCAGCAGAAGATGGATGGCATAGCTGGTGAAGGTAGGAGATCAGCAACAAGAACATGGAAAATAGTTTTTTCTCGGTATTCTGCTTTAACTACAGTCAAGCTTCAGACAGCTAAGAGCAATCCTATTCGGCTTATTACAGGGATCCATTGGTTTTAATGCAGCTTCAATATGACAAAGGCCCAACCCATCTATAACACATTGAAGGGTTACCACACAGCCTCAATCAAGCTTACCTGCAATTTCACCTCTTAAGGGCCCCTTTTCCCTACATGAGCTATTTAGGGCCAGTTTTATCAGTAATACAAACAGAGATGGTTTTCTTTTTAAATGCCTTACTGGGAACCTAAACTCTTAGCTTCAAAATGTGCCACAAAGGATCGCAACAGCAACTTCTGGTTTGAATAATCAACAAACATTTGCTTCTCACTTATCTTCTGTTTTGTTTTGTTAGGAACACAACGTAAGCCTGGTACACACTATTCACTTTTTTACATTCAACCCAGTGAGTTTAATTGAAAAAAAATATCAGCTCCGGTCAGAGCCACTATACTAACTATACAAAGTTAACATAGTGATCTCCCCCACTGAGCTATTGTGATCTGACAGGGGGATGGCTCTGAGAACACTCTGATCAGCGCTCTCTGCCATTGGCTGAGGGCACTGATCGGGAGTCGGTCGGCTGCTGATTTCTCATACGCACGGGCTGAATGTTGGCCATTCTTTAACCGGCAAATGTCCCCAGACATTGGGCCCATGCGTATCCGACTTTACTTAAATGCCACTTTGTGTGATAGGGCAGATGCTGTTTGTGGTGGAGCACTAGAAGAAGGCCTTTCAGCACTTCCCCATGATCATCCACACAGCATCCAATGGTATCAGGGCTGGCTCTACCACTAGGTGGAGTAGGCGGCCGCCTAGGGCGCATTGCTGCCTAGGGCACCTGGCCACTGTTGATCTGTCACTGGCTGCTCTGCATTGATTCATGTAAAAACTGACAGTCTGACTGAGATAATGAGATTGCATTATCATATTCCATTTGCAAATGTAATAGAAATAGTGACTGATCTGCCAAATACCCCCTCTGCCCACACCCCCTGTGAGGCTGTATTTGATGGGCACAGGTGAAGCTGTATTTGATGGGCACAGGTGAAACTGTATTTGATGGGCACAGGTGAAGCTGTATTTGATGGGCGCAGGTGAGGCTGTATTTGATGGGCACAGGTGAGGCTGTATTTGATGGGCACAGGTGAAGCTGTATTTGATGGGCACAGGTGAGGCTGTATTTGATGGGCACAGGTGAGGCTGTATTTGATTGGCGCTGGTGAAGCTGTATTTGATGGGCACAGGTGAGGCTGTATTGATTGGCACTGGTAAAGCTGTATTTGATGGGCGCTGGTGAGGCTGCATTTGATTGGCGCTGATCAGGCTGCATTTGATTTGCGGTGATCAGGCTGGGCAGGGAAACGGCGGTGGAGTTTGGGGTGGAGCCAAGGGGCTGCAAAATTAGGTTTCGCCTAGGGTGTCAAAAACCCTAGCACCAGCCCTGAATGGTATAGTTATATATAGTTATTAGTCATCAAAGTAGATTAAAAACATAAATATTCTCAACAGGGTCCTCTGATTCCTCCTGTATTGAATTGTATTGCAACTGTACTGTCTGCCCTCATGTTGTAAAGCACTGCGCAAACTGTTGGCACTACATAAATCCTATATAAGAATAAGAATATAAAAGAATTGTATTAATAAATATTGTTTTAAACCCCTTTGTGCTTCATCTCCACCTTCCACTGACCTGCTATAGTATCAATCCGAATCATTCTAATAGATTTATATATATATATATATATATATATATATATATATATATATATATATACACAGTATCTCACAAAAGTGAGTACACCCCTCACGTTTTATTATATCTTTTCATGTGACAACACTGAAGAAATGACACTTTGCTACAATGTAAAGTAGTGAGTGTACAGCTTGTATAACAGTGTAAATTTGCTGTCCCCTCAAAATAACTCAACACATATCCATTAATGTCTAAGCTGCTGGCAACAAAAGTGAGTACACCCCTAAGTGAAACTGTCCAAACTGGGCCCAATTAGCCATTTTCCCTCCCTGTTGTCATGATTTGTCAGTGTTACAAGATCTCAGGTATGAATGGGGAGCGGGTGTGTTAAATTTGGTGTTATCGCTCTCACTCTCTCATACTGGTTACTAGTAGTTCAACATGGCACTTCATGGCAAAGAACTCTCTGAAGATCTGAAAAAAAGAATTGTTGCTCTACATAAAGATGGCCTAGGCCAGGGGTAGGCAACCTGCGGCTCTCCAGCTGTTGTAGAACTACATTTCCCATCATGCTTCTGGGAGTAATTGTATCTAGCAGCCTTGCAATGCCTCATGGGAAATGTAGTTCTACAACAGCTGGAGAGCCGCAGGTTGCCTACCCCTGGCCTAGGCTATAAGAAGATTGCCAAGGTCCTGAAACTGAGCTGGAGCACGGTGGCCAAGACCATACAGTGGTATAACAGCACAGGTTCCACTCAGAACAGGCCTTGCCATGGTCGACCAAAGAAGTTGAGTGCACATGCTCAGCGTCATATCTAGAGGTTATCTTTGTGAAATAGACGTATGAGCGCAGCCAGCATTGATGCAGAGGTTGAAGGGGTGGGGGGTCAGCCTGTCATGCTCAGACCATACTCCACACACTGCATCAAATTGTTCTGCATGGCTATTGTCCCAGAAGGAAACCTCTTAAGATGATGCTGAAGCCAAGCAGACTAAGGACATGGATTACTGGAACCATGAAATGTGGTCTGATGAGACCAAGATAAATGTATTTGGTTCAGATGGTGTCAAGCGTGTGTGGCAGCAATCGGGTGAAGAGTACAAAGACAAGTGTGTCTTGCCTACAGACAAGCATGGTGATGGGAGTGTCATGGTCTGGGGCTGCATGAGTGCTGCCGGCACTGGGGAGCTACAGTTCATTGAGGGAACCATGAATGCCAACATGTACTGTGACATACTGAAGCAGGGCATGATCCCCTCCCATTGGAGACTGGGCCACAGGGCAGTATTCCAACATGATAACAACCCTAAACACACTTCCAAGATGACCACTGCCTTGCTAAAGAAGCCAAGGGTAAAGGTGATGGACTGGCCAAGCATGTCTCCAGAACAAAACCCTATTGAGCATTTGTGGGGCATCCTCAAATGGAAGGTGGAGAAGCGCAAGTTCTCTAACATGCCCCAGCTCCGTGAAGTCATCATGGAGGAGTGGAAGAGGACTCCACTGGCAACCTGTGAAGCTCTGGTGAACTCCATGCCCAAGAGGGTTAAATCAGTGCTAGAAAATAATGGTAACCACACAAAATATTGACACTTTGGGCCCAATTTCTTACTTTTGTTGCCAGCAGCTTAGACATTAATGGCTGTGTGTTGAGGTATTTTGAGGGAACAGCAAATTTACACTGTTATACAAGCTGTACACTCACTACTTTACACTGTAGCAAAGTGTCATTTCTTCAGTGTTGTCAAAGATATAATAAAATATTTACAAAAATGTGAGGGGTGTGCTCACTTTTGTGAGATACTGTATATTGCAAGAGCTAAAGTTGCAGAATTCCACTCAGCTTACATTAACGGATTTGTTATGCCAACATGTCATATTCCTGATATCTGTTGTACCATGTACTTAGGTTAAATGTTAAAATGTATCCTATTCTCTTTGAATTGCTTCTTTTGTGTGATCTTACCAGTTCCCCTGCTTTCCCATTTTAAATTGACATGAAGCCCAGGTTCACTCTGACTGCAGGTTAGAAATCATGAGAGACATATATACATCCAGTGTATATGTTGAAATTGCCTAGCATTATGCATCTGTTACAATTGATGATTCCCAACCTATGACAAAAGTCTATGCTATTTGGTTTTATTTGGTTTTGATTATATTCCATCTTGCTTTGGTACATTTCTGTCAAATTGCTGTAATATGTGTTGTCACATGAAAAGATATAATAAAATATTTACAAAAATGTGAGGGGTGTGATCACTTTTGTGAGGTACTGTATATGCCAATGTCAAGGTATATATGTATATATGAAAGTGGTTGGTACTGTCAGTCCAGTGGGGTGAATGTGGCTCAAAGCATTTCACAGGAAAAATATTGCCTGCTTCATCAGGAGAGCATCAGAGGTGATTAAAACGAAAGATTCATCCTTTAACTGCACCAAAGATGAGACCTGAAAAAACTCAGCTGGGCAAATGCAGAGGCAATAATAGATGGAGAAATGAGCCACCAGGATCATCAGAGTTATTATATCTCATATAGTCACTTAAGGGCATAGTGGATTGTAGGCTAGTATCCTTCATGAAATGATTAACCTGTCTACCACCATGGGAGTATAAGTATAAAGAATCCATAATAACATGTGTTGAGCTGCCTTCACCCCACTGGACTGATAGCATTAACTATGTTAATATATCTGAATATACAGTATTATATGCACATAGCTGAGTATGATATTATAGCGGATCAGTGGAAGGTGAAGGTAAAGCATAAGCAGGTTTAAAACAATATACGATTTAACAAAATGTATCAATACAATTTGTTTATATAGAAATATTGTATGATTTAAAATTATTATGAAAACTAAAAAAAGATGTTTAAAGTTTTATCAATAATATTGAATGCTGCTGTGTGGTATTCCATCTGACTTCATGCCTGTGTATCTTTTTCACTTGCTATTATTTTAAGAATCATTCTAATACGATATAATACAAGCACTTTTTTTTGCAGGAAATAGTATTCAAGCTTGATACACAAAACCTGGAGACAGGAAGATTGAAGTGCCCCTTTGATCCTCACCCGCCTTTTGCTTCCATAATGACAGGTAAGATACACGGAGACCAGAAACCTTTAAACGGTTACTCTGTTCACAAATCTAAAGACAACAGTTTCATTCACGTGTGTGCGTAGTTCTCAATAATGACTAGATAATGAATGTGCCTCTTATAGAAAGATTTGAAAGAGATGATGGATTGCAGTGTCATGGGTAACATGTATTTTCCCAAAAAGCATAGTTCCAGCTTGTATTACATGGCAGCATGTTGTTCCTGTGTAAACAACACACATATGTTGAATGTATGCATTGTTTTCTTAATAATCAGGTATCAATTATGTTTTAAAAATAAAAAAAATAATAATTTCAGGTTCAGTAAAAAGGCTGTGACATCTCAGGTAAGACTTAAAGTAACATTAAACCTTCATTTTTTTTAATTAAAATAATAACTGTGTTATACTTGCCTGCTCAGTGCAATGGTTTTACACAGAGCAGTTCAGATCCTCCTCTTATGGAGTCGCCCACCGGCACTTCAGGCTTCTCCACTTCTGCGAATTCCCCCAAAGAAATCTGCTCCCAACCACCCTGTCTGCATCCATTGACACAGACTGGAGGGCTCTGCCCCGCCCCCTGCTCCCTTGACACATCATTTGACTGACAATGGCTATCAATCTGCCCGTTGAGGAGGTAGACAGCAGCGAGAGTCCCTGCTCTAATTTACATCGCTGGATCGGGGTCAGGCTCAGGTAAGAATCTGGGGGGGAGGGGGGCTGAGGTGATCTTGCGGCTTAGAAAGTTTTTTACCTTAATGCATACAATGCATTGAGGTAAAACACCTTCAGGCTTTAGAAACATGTTAATCTGTTATACAAAGTACCAAATATAATAACTCATAGCAACCAGCCAGAGTTTTTAATATGAGACAAAACAGAGATGCTAATATGACCTTGGCAAAAGGAGGCATGGTTTTATGCTATAGTTTACATCATTGTAGTTGTAAGTTTCTAGCCATATTCCCAGTCCCCACAAAGCAACATTATGCTTATAGTATAACTGACAGCAAAACTTGTTTTTAGATTTGAATTGAATAGTAAGGAGTTTTAAGTCTTGTCAGGATTTTATTTCTGTCTTGTTCCTGTTAGAGAAATTCACTCTGATTACCAATGTCACCAGGAATGAAATTGAGGGTAAATACAAAATGTTACCATCAGAACAGGAATACAGGTGAAATCTTCCAATGGGGACACTTGGCAAATGTTTAAGTGGTGAAACCTCTTTATTGGACCGATATTCTGTCACTTCCTGTTGAGTCTACAAGAAAGGAAATTAAGACAAAGTCGTAATGGAAAAAAATAGCAATTTTAATTCTCCCTTACTCTATCCAAAATTAATAAAAAAAAAGTCTGCCTTTAGATATATATTAAATAGTATATAAAGGCAGGTCCAGTTGACCATTCTTTGAATTTTCACCAGAGCAAGAAGTAGGGGAAATCATGCAATGGGGACAAATGATCCAGTGACAACATTCCAAGTTGTAAATTCTGTTCACTACTTTGGTCCAACTTTCATGCAACTTGAGGATCATAAACATCAATGTTAACCCTCAAACATTGTATGAAAGTTATACCTAAATTTTATACAATGCAACAGTTGTGCAACAATTGTCCATTATCACTGGTCAAAGCCAAAGTCATACAAGTGTGCATGGAGCTTAAAGGCCCTTTTTTTTTGGCTAATATGAAAAAAAAAACAGGCTTATACTTACATCTCCTCCATAGACAAACACTGGGACTCGCCCCTGCCCCTGTTCCCTATTCACTGGATTTGATTGACAGCAGCAAGAGCCAATGGCTCCCACTGCTATCAGTCTATCCTGTAAGAGCAGGAAGTTGAGCTGGCTGCCTCACGTGCCACTCATGAAAAGGGCTGCACTGAGGGTGGGGTATCCATATTAACATTCCAATCTCAGGGGTGTCTAGTAGGACTGGCATTACTGAGCTCCCTGCTTAGCCACTGTATTTGTCACATAGGCAGGCACCGAGACCAAGAATAGGTTCCTCATTGCAGACTTAATGTGTGTGTGTGTGTGTGCCCAGACACACATACAAAGGGAGCATTAGCATTGCTCTAGGAGACCATTTATTGAATGTTGGGGCAGGTGAGCAGAGGGGAAAGGGGGTATTGGGAGTGGCAAAAATAGCTACAGGCAATTTCTGCCTCCAGCATGCTCTATACAAAACTAAGAGAAAAAATTGACTATATGCACAGCAAAAGCAAAACCAAATGTGTAATGTGCAATACCCATAGCTATTGATTAGGATCCATTTTCACTGAACAAATTCCAGTAAACATAATTCTGTTATGGATCACCACACTTCTTACAACAGTTGTTGTCAACTTAGGTGTGTCATGAGGGACACAGGACCTTCACTGCGGCTTCTAACATCACCAAAGGGCCACACATAATGTTGAGCATATGTAATACTGGGGAGGACTGTCAGGGACCGCAGGCATACTAGACAAAATTATGTTCAGAGACTGAGAATGTTGCAAGTTTACAGAGGAGGCTGGTGCACACATTTATTTTGGGGGGTGGAAAAAAACCAAGCCCCCTCACTCCCAACACCTCTCCACTGTTGTTCGATCGATCACCTGCTCGATCACCGCTTCGCTAGTCCATCACGCCACCTGCCAGCCATGCACGTACCCCATCCAGGTCGCAGCTTTGGCGGCTTCCCCCCTGCATCTCCTCCCAAGTCCCGGTGGACACTTTTTCTCCTGGCCAATCGGGTCTTACAACCCCTGGCCAATCGGGTCTCAGGACCCACTTCCTGGTTGGCTGGGAGGAGAAGCAGGAAGACATTAGTGAATATTAATCTGTGCCCCGAGCCCACTCTTTTTGAAGCCAATTAGAGCCCCAGGCTCTAATCATGTGCTTAAAAAAAAACTCAATTGAAATTCATGCATCTGGCACCCTCCATGGAGAGGGTTGAAGAATGGAGACATGCAGCAGAAGATAGAATGAGACTTGGAACTTGTTACATTAAACTAATAGAGATCACTGCAATTATCTTTTTACAAATCAAAGATCTCACCCTCATTACTGACTACTGAAGCTGATCCATACATTTATGTTTTCCTGACTTGACTACTGCAATTCTCTACTCACTGGTGTAACTAAATTCACTCTTAATCAACTACAATATGTACAAAATTCTGAAGCCAGAATCCTGACTAGGTCCTGGAGTCCTTGCACTGGCTATCCATTAGGTTTCATATAGACATTAGGATCTTCTTGCTTGCCTAAAGGCTCTTCATGGCTTGGCACACCATTATCTGTCTGAACTTTTATCAACTTACCCCCCCCTTGTAACCTCCACTCCTCAAATTCTGGTCTTCTGTGTGTGCCCCCCTGCTCACTTACACTCAACGGAAGACAGAGCCTTCTCCAGATATGCCCCAAAACTCTAGAAGTCACTTCCAAAGAACATTAGAGAGTCATCTTCTCTAAACTCATATCAAACCTAAAAACCTTTATCTTTAGGCAAGCTTTCATGTAGTTGTCCCTTTTTCCTTTGTTTTCCCTGTGTATTAATTGTGTTTTAATTTCTCTTGTCTTTGTAAAGTGCTTTTAGAAGCTACCTTTAAAGGCTCTATATAAAATAAACACATCTCTCATATATGTTTTCAGAGCTCTGCACTGTACTCCAGTAGCCTGTCATTTACTGATAATTTCATTGCGTATTCAGTGAACAAAACATCTGCCAGTAAATTGAACTGTAGACTGAAGCATTGGCCTACAAAAGGCACACACCCCGAGCCACACACAGAGACCGATGGATCGAAATGCTAATGCCAGGGAGCCCTGCCTTCTATCTCTGGTATTATGGTACATTTCAGCTAAAATAAGCCAGTGAATTGGCAATGTAGTGGCTGAGCAGCAAAGTGGACCTGGTTGCATGCATGAGAGAGGGAGTCACCAGCAGAGTGGAAAAACGCCAGTCACAAAGATGACAAGAAATTCTGAGAGAGACAGTGAAAACTCAGAGTGGATATGAAGAGTTTGTTCTTGTAGGTGAATGTCACTGTTGGATAAGATGAGTGACTTATGTTGTCTAGGAATGACTTATACAAAAACATTTTACAGAAAGGGAGACAGATCTTTTGTTTACTTTAAGGCAGTCTGAAAAGACAAAAAAAGGACAGATAAAGGACCACTTCTATAAAATATTATATTATAGTTAAGCCACATCATTTTAGCATGTGGTGTACAGATTCAGTTTTTTATTTTACATGCCTTTATTTTTATATATCTCTACATTCACGAGTTCCAAGCTGTCCAGCAAAAGTGACAGTGATATGGGTTGAGACAAACAATAACACTGCCAGGGGTACTTACAACAGTCATTTTTACATATGCTTTAAATCTTCTTCTTATAAAACACTATTGCTAAATTGTTCAAGCACTTCTGGCAGTGTTATAGTTTGTCCCAATTTGTACACAAAAGCATTGTAGAAAAAGTGTTAACATCCTTTGATCCAGATTGCACTCTGCCAGGTTTTCATTGGAGTTCCAGACCAACATGATGAGTGCTCAGCTAAAGTAGTTTACAACTCAACTGGCAGCAGTATTACACATCTCATCCTTTTCTGTACTGTCCTCACACTAACCACAATGCAATTAGCAAGTATTTGCTTCAGAGCCTTCTGTACATGTGTGTGTAGGGAGGTCTCATACGTATAGCAGGGGAGTTATTTTGCAACTATAGTAACAACATGACAAGCCACCAAACACCTCTAAATTACAAGTACAATGGTCAAATTTGCAGCTCAGCTGAAAACACTCAAGCACGTGTTTAAAGATATTGAATTCTGTATTAATAGATAAATAGCAATGCATGTCCTTCTTATCAGATTTCAATTTTTTCATAACCTGCAATAAGTTATAGCACTTTCTTAAAGCTTTCATTTAAAATATGAAATGAAAGAGGAAAAAAATTATTCATCTTCTCCTGCCAAGTAAAGTAGACTGAGAAGCCAAGAATATAAAAACCTGGTTAGCAGGGAATGGTCTCCAGGTTTTCCGTATGGAAGTTTTCAATACAGTGAATATCTAATTTTATGGTAAGGTTTGCAATTGATTTATAGTATTGGTCACTGCTTGCTTCAAAATCTCTATGGATGATTTTGGGTTCCATTAATAATCCAAATATAAAAATACAAGATCTCCACAACGATCAGCAGCGCGTAAAACATAAGGACAGAATTTCTGTCCTTATGTTTTAAGCGCTATTGATCATTGTGGAGATCTTGCATTGATATATTCTGAATTTATATGTAGCCACTTTTTATATATTCTTTTTATTGGTTATTGGACATTCATTATATTGGCGCTGAGGCGAATTGGTATTTGGAGCATGATATATACTTGCTCTTTGTTTTATAATCCAAATATAAACATGGGATTTTTGGATGTTTTCCAGAACAAGTATCTTAATGAAATTTAATTTTCTATATATTTAGTCAGTGACTTTTTTGTGTTGGTTCTGTAGTTCTGCTGTATTTGATTTGAAACGTAACTAAAAGTGTTAAATGTTATCTCCACCAAAATGTGTATTTCATTTTTGTGTGTTTGCTGGGCATTTTTTCCTGTACAAGGTTTTTGCGTTTCTAGGGCATACCATTGCACAGAACAACTGGTAGAATTCTTAGTTCTAATCAAAAGCCATTTCTAAGTACTTTTCTTACTAGATGGATTATCGACAATGTAAGATAATTAAAGAATTAGGGATTCTAGGCACTAGACGTTTTGGAATTTTAGCCAGTGTGTGAATATTCTACAACCACAAGGTCTGAAGGTTTGACAAATGTCTGTATTTTATATAGACATGACATTTAGAGGGCGTTTTCCAATATCCGTGTGCATTGGATAGTTCATAAACTTTAATGACCCCCATTGTAAATTTACTACCACATACATCAAAAACCAGAGAGATATAATTTGAATGTATTGTGCAGTGTTGTATTGATGTAAGACTAATTCTATCTAATTTGTTCTCCTGTAGAACATTATACTCTAACAAGAATTAGCAATGTTAATGTGACCCTATCCACTTGGGTTATATTTGTCCAGGTGTAACTCATGTATCGGCTTGTTTTTATATTCTGTTAATTAACCGAGTCTGGAATTATTCAGTAAGCCTAACTCTAGAGCAAATGGCATTGGTGTGAATCACATCACTACTATTTAAATAGCAGCGTTGCAGGTGTTTAAAAATAAATAGGCAGTTACACTTTTAAAAAAAGTTTTATCAGGTGTCTGTTCAGTTCAGTTTTCAGTAAAATGCAGTTGGCAATTTTTTTAAAGGATCACTATAGGGTTGAGGCCAAGTGGAAGTTTTTTGAATGCATCATTTTGGTTGGCAATGCTGTTTTTTTTTCTGGTTTTACATTTTAGTATGAAGTGGATTGCTAACACATTGACTGATCATTGATATGGGGGAATATCTTCTGAAAGTAAAAGGTGTGGCTACTTTTTAAAAACTGTGTTCTCCTACATAGGAATGCTGTATAATGGAACTTAAATTGTAATTCGTGACAATAAAAGTTGTTCAAAATCTATTAATAATAAATACTTTATTGTCATTGCAACGCAAATTACAATGAAATTATATAAAAGCTCCACACATATGTAAACAACCTCAACATACACACATATAGACAATTTTACCCCCCCCCCATATAAAAAAGACCTAAAAAGAAACCCCCCGCTACAACAGCAAGCCAAGTTACCTACGGTTCAATACTATTTTTCAAAAATTACCATTTAGGGCTTTGATAGCTCTTAGAAAGAAACCTTCCTTCAATCTGTTCGTCCTCACCATTATATTTCTGAACCTCCTGCCAGATGGTTATTCTAAAGATGAACAGGAAATCAGTTCACTTTGTTTGCACCTAATTCCTTTGCTAACTCAGATATTATCTGCTAAAAGTAATGATAACATCACTACTGTGCTGCACATAACCTATACAGAGATATGAGCTATGGGTGGGGCCCAGTTGGTCATCTACTTTAGGCTGTCTGCTGAAAAGAGGCTCTGAAGAAGAGGGTTC
>BLSH010084874.1:464342-484396 GCA_018402905.1 Glandirana rugosa | reverse complement strand
TATAGACAATTTTACCCCCCCCCCCCATATAAAAAAGACCTAAAAAGAAACCCCCCGCTACAACAGCAAGCCAAGTTACCTACGGTTCAATACTATTTTTCAAAAATTACCATTTAGGGCTTTGATAGCTCTTAGAAAGAAACCTTCCTTCAATCTGTTCGTCCTCACCATTATATTTCTGAACCTCCTGCCAGATGGTTATTCTAAAGATGAACAGGAAATCAGTTCACTTTGTTTGCACCTAATTCCTTTGCTAACTCAGATATTATCTGCTAAAAGTAATGATAACATCACTACTGTGCTGCACATAACCTATACAGAGATATGAGCTATGGGTGGGGCCCAGTTGGTCATCTACTTTAGGCTGTCTGCTGAAAAGAGGCTCTGAAGAAGAGGGTTCGCCCTGTAAACGCGTCAGCCTTGCTTTTGATGCCTTATGGATCCTCCCCAGCTGTGGTGGAGATAGACTGAAGTCTCTGTATATGATACATGCCTTTGATACTGCTCCGCTTGTGAGTATATTTTATGTTGAATTTTTATCTCAATAAATGGTTTTATGGTATTGCACTAGGTCGGTGCGCCCTTCTCTTTCTTGTATTTTTCTCCCGAAAAGAGGGCATATACATGACCGGTCACCTTGCACAAGAAGAGAAGAGCAGTGACCAGTCTTTATTACAGGAAACTCTTGCACAAAAGCAAGATAGAGGAATTATGTTATTTTACAGATATGCACAGATATGGAAGAAATACACAAATGACACTAAAGGGTGGTTTTACTAAAGGCAAATAGACTGTGTACTTCGCCAGTGCAGTTGCACTCATTTTCCCCAGAACTTAGCTAATGTGGTGAAGCCTCAGTTTGTAATACCCAATCAGGTGCAAGGAAAATTAAAAAAAAAAACATAATTTTTGCTTAAACATGGTTGGTTGATGGAAATCAGCAGACCTTTACCACATTCACTAAACTCTGGGGAAAATTAATGCAACTACACTTGTAAAGTTCAGTCTATTTGCTTTTGGTAAATCCACCCATTATATTCAAGTAAAGCCTCGTACACACATTGCGACGATCGTCTGACTGATTGCATGTGGGTTGTTGTGTCTCGCGTACTGACGTGCACTAAGCGATTGTACGACCAAGGCTAACGTGGTGACGTGCTACGAGCGTCTAAAGAGTACAAAAGTTCAGGTGAATGTGATTTGTGAATTAGGAACGTAGGTTTACATTAACTTACACTTCTGGGCATTCCTGACTTCTGAGCATGCGTGTTTTGCACGTATAGCTTTGTTGGCCCAACTTCTCTGTACACACGGTACAACAGTCGTACAACCACTTGCTTTACAACAAAAGTTTTCTAGTATGCTCATCCAACTTCTGTTGTATGACCGTCCACGTTGGCTGTTCTAATCGTGCATACTAACGGTCAGATGATCGTACAACAAGCTGTTGTACGACCATTGTTGTACAACCGGTGTAACTGGTGTACATGACTCTTGTATTTTCACATTTGGTTAGTTCGGATTTCAGCTTTTATGAGAAATGCTGGGATCTTGTTAGACTGAGCCTGTCATTAATTCTCCACAAAATCATAATAAAAACTACAAAAAAAAGAAAATCATCCTAACTAAGTGCAGGACATAGTATGAAGCTGCAGGACATAGTTCATCAGCAAAACATTTTTTATGGTGTGAAGCAGCATTTAACACAAATACATTTTATAGCAGTCCCTTACCCCTAAAGATGTCCTTACTATGTTTATGTAAGTGCAGGGCAAATTTGAGCAGCAGCCAATGTTCCTAGAACTATGCATACAGATTCTTAAAACATCCATGCTCCAGAAAGAAATTGTGAACATGATATATTTCAAGTTGAACAATGGATGACTGCAAAGTCCAGCATTTTACACTACCTTATTGTATTAAAACCGTGTACAAAAACAGCAAAAGTTTGCTAATGCATTTTTCACTAAATCTTATCCATATTATGGTTTGTGAGCATAATGGATACACTAATCTGAAATTGCTATTTATGATGATTTTAACAAAAATTATTATTATATGTCCTCATACATATGTGATTTTGATATATTTTATGCCTATTGATTAAAAAATAAACCTATAATAAGAAAGAATTAAAGACTAAGAATGTTTAGCAGGCACCCTAGTATGTGTTTGAGCTGGCCTTAATCTTGTTCCCTGACACCCCAATCTGTTGATGTTTGTATAAGTTGATATTTGCATAGGATTTGAAATCCCTTCAATTGAGAGTGCTCAGCCCTGGCTGCTGACCCTTCAAATACCCAGAGTTAAACTATGGGAAACAGGGGGCATGTATTTGATTGCCCTAAACTTGGAAGTATTTTTCTTTTTAAGAATCTAGCAGTAATTTAAGGAGGTAGGGGGTGCAATTTAGGTATCTTAGGGGGCCTGCCATTTACCCTACTCTAAACATTTCATGTTTTTTTTCATGCTTTTTTTCATTAATACAGGTTTGAGACAAACCCATGTATATTACTGGAATGAAAATTCATTTACGTTACAGCTGTTCTAGATTTACTGTAGCTGATTCAATATGAGGATCCATATCACAAACACTACATGAAATAACATTTGTGTCTTAATGCAAAATACCTGGCAGAGGTGATATTTTAGTGTGCTGTTTATTCCTAGTTGCCAGACAGCAGACCTGTGTGGTCTAACATCTGGTGACATTCAGTATCTGTCTGACCTCCACATATAGCTTATGCTCAAAGCCTCTTTTGTCACTGGAGTTTGTGTGCTTCTGTTTTCTTGCCTTTCAGTAATCAGCATCTAGGTTTCTTAAAAATATACAACAATTAGATTAAAGCTAAACATAAAGAAGTTTTTGATTATAGGAAGGACCATCAGTGTTTAATTGCATGCCAGACTGACCATTTTCAGTCTGTGTATGAGTATTTTGGAAGACAAATTTGAGGCTTGACCTTAGTCATGTTGTGCTTCCTCTGATTTGTCCAATGTTTTACACATTTTATTTAATGCCATCCAGAAGTAAAATAGCTTTAACTACATTATAAAGTAACATTTGTAGATATTACTATGTATATTTCTTCTGCTCTCTAACTGAATTATACAGCATTTTGCTAGTGATAAGCACGGTATATTGTGACTACATTCCCACTATTTTTAAATTATATTGCCTATTCTTAAAACTGGTCCAACGTCTAGTTTCGTTTATGTTATATTCACAATTTTGGGTTGTAGATTTTTGGTTTAGATATTATCAAAAGCAAGCTGTGTAGTAAGATAACAACTCAACCAAGCACAACGTATAAAGAGAATAGCCTGGTCCTATTTGCTTGCATGTTTACAGTATACACTATATTGTCCAAAGCATTGGGACACCTGCCTTTACACGCACATGAACTTTAATGGCATCCCAGTCTTAGTCTGTAGGGTTCAATATTGAGTTGGCTCACCCTTTGCAGCTATAACAGCTTAAACTCTTCTAGGAGGGCTGTTCACAAGGTTTAGGATTGTGTCTATGGGAATGTTTGAGCATTCTTCCAGAAGCACATTTGTGAGGTCAGGCAGTGATATTGGACCAGAAGGCCTGGCTCAAAGTCTCCACTTTAATTCATCCCAAAGGTATTCGATTGGGTCAGGACTCTGTGAAGGCCAGTCAAGTTCCTCCACCCCAAACTTGCTCATCTATGTCTTTAGGGACTATGCTTTGTGCACTGGTCCAAATCATTTGGTGAAGGGGGGATTATGGTTGTTTTTCAGGGGTTGGGCTTGGCTCCTTAGTTCTAGTGAAGGGAACTCTTAAGGTGTCAGCATACCAAGACATTTTGGACAATTTAATGCTCAAAACTTTGTGCGTACAGTTTGGGGATGGCCCCTTCCTGTTCCAACATGACTGCACACCAGGGCACAAAGTAAGGTCCATAGAGACATGGATGAGTGAGTTTGGAGTGGAGGAACTTGACTGGCCTGCACAGACTCCTGACCTCAACCTGATAGAACACCTTTGGGATGAATTAGAGCAGGGACTGTGAACCAGGCCCGCCTGACCTCACAAATGCATTTCTGGAAGAATGGTCAAACATTCCCATAGACACACTCCTAAACTTGTGGACAGCCTTCCAAGAAGAGTTGAAGCTGTTATAGCTGCAAAGGATGGGCCAACTCAATATTGAATCCTACGGACTAAGACTGGGATGCCATTAAAGTTCATGTGCATGTAAAGGCAGGCATCCCAATACTTTTGACAATATAATGTATATTGCTAAATGAGCATATGTCTGAACTTGTGTATGTAACCAGTTGGCAGACCTGGTGATTCTCCCTTATTGGTCCTGGTAGAACCCCAGGCTGCCTCTCTTTCCCCAGTCCCTAATTGTTTTTTTCCTCCCTCTCACCTAGAAACAACATTAATTATCAGGTGTGTAATACATTTCTAAGACACTCTGTTTAGAAGGCAGCACAGTGCACTGTACTAGTATCCTAATAAAAAGGTTCTTGCTTGGTGCATTATCTTACTAAAGATGTCCTTTTTCTAGTTTTCAGTCTTCACTAATGTACTTTGCTGTATCCAGTACCTTCATTTGCACCCGCTGGGGTCGATTTACTAAAGGCAAATAGGCTGTTCGCTTTACAAGGGAAATTGCACTTTGCAAAAAATATTGTGAAGTTTCACTTTGCAAAAGAATACCCAATTATGTGTAAGGAAAAAAAAAAAAAAACAGCATTTGTGCTTGAAAATGATCAAATAATGGACAATGACAGAGAATCATTTGATTCACTAAGCTCTGGGGTAAATTCCATTCCTAAGTGAACAGTGAAGAGAAAACTGCTAAATAATGTAGGATAATAAGCTAAATATGTTCACTTTAAATACTCAATTATATATGTGATACATTTAAAAAACAATATTTTTCACCATATGATTGGTTTATTGAAGTGTACACAGCTTGACTTTATTCACTAAGCTCAGTGAACATTAATCTTGTAGTGATTCGCTTTGCTAAATAAACAATCTCTATTTCTGCACACGTAGACCATGCCTGCTGCGGGAGTTTGAGCCTTGATGGCATATCCTTTAACAAATTTGGACATCCGTTGGCCTAGCCAAATCTGACCACTCTGGTTATTTCACACCTATTCCAAACTACAAAAATCTTTTGGGTATAGTAGCTATCATCATATGAGTACTTCCTAGCTATTCAGTATCAGGGTGGATTTCAGTTTTTAAAGCTGAATAATAGACGCAGCCAGTATTACTGGATTAGATCTAAAGCTACCTAATCTTCTTGATAATCTGAGTGTGTTTTGATGTTCTCCTGTCAATACCATACAGAATAAGTCCTTTCCAGATGTCAGAGATATTTCATTAGGGTGAAGGAGGACAGTTTCTAGTGGGGGTGTTAAAAAGAACACAGGCGACTTGAATGTCCTGCAAACATAGAGCTTTTAAACAGATACCAAAGGTGTGATAGCAAGTCTACAAACTGTGTATAAACAAGTGCACAAACATGTTTTATGAATGGCTGTGATTGATGGCTTTTCAGCTGCTGATCACAACTACAGTATTCATGAATCAGCAGAGTCTAGGGGACCCTTCTGCTAAAGGTTCACAGTTGTTGAAGCGACTGCAAATTTATAGCTTAGGAGAATTCAGCTACCGTAAGATTTACTGAGCTGGCTATCTGGAAGCAATTCTGCTGTACCATAATCATTACATCTGCAGCAGTAAAGTGGTTAAAGGACAACTTCACTAAAGTGTTGTGTTTTTCAGAATAATTAATATATCAATAAACCAATGATTGAAGAGCTAATTGGGCTTTTATACATGATAAGCTTTCCATTTTATCATGTTTATTTACAATGTGCCACTTGGCTGAAGTGTTTATTTGTTTGAGGAAATCCAACTCCAGTTTTGCAGGAAAAATAAAATGTCCCCCAATTCAGCTTTGTACATAGCCAAAGGTTTTAACAAATTGCAATTTATTACCTTCTGCTGCTCTATCATGCAGTTCATTATGAATAATAATGCTATAACTAATATTAAAGGTAATATAAAAACAATAATAACAAAACACAAATTATGTATAGAACACATACATGATTTATTAACAGGTATTCTGCAAAACATTTTTACAAAAAAAATTCAAAAGTTGTAAAACAAGCCATACTGTTTAATGTAGATGCTAAATATTTTAGCTCATTTGCTTCCCAGTTACACACCCATAGTAATTTCATAGACATCATAATTGACTTACAAGTGGATCCAGCAGTTATACAGTAGAGGCATTTGCTCATTTTGCATGTTCACTGGTGCAGTTCTGTTTTTTTTTTTAATTGCAGTATACCTTAATGTTTAATTTGCTACACATGTGAGAAATTGCAGTGTTTATGTCTACTTTCAGGTACATAGTTGCTCATTCAAACTAGTACAGAAAAATGTAAAGTTGTTTACCGGAGCCAACAGTCAAATTCAAAACTCTCCTTTTCATTGCAGGCTACAATATATTGTTATGTGATTATTTATTTAGTTGCTATGAGCAGTGCTAGCTATTTTTGCTTTAATTTTTAATTGTATTTGAAGTGTATTTAAAGAGGTTGTAAACCCTATAAAAAAAAAAACTGTAAGACAAAGAAATAATGAGCTAGTATGCATCGCATACTAGCTCATTATGAAATACTTTCCTTAGAACAAAGCTCTCTCAGCGGCACCCACACACCGCTGAGATGGCTGACATTTTCCCCATATTTTCTTCTGGGTGCCGGTGCTGTGATTGGCTGAAGCCACAATGACGTCTCACCCACACATGCGTGCGGGAGTCAACGATCACGACACAAGGGCCTGAAGAAACGGCACAGGCGGCCATTTTTTCAGAGCACATGAGCCGATGATGTTGGCGTATATAGTAAATATCTCTTAAACTGTGCAAGTTTAGGAGATATTTACAGCAGCCCTCAAATTTTCCACTCGCCTACTCATATTTTGCGAGTGGAAAATGAGGGCTGGGGACCGTGGGTTGTCTTGGAGCGGGGGAGGGGTGAGCACCACCGGTAGGCAGGGTTGAATGGGAGCCGCTCCCCCAGCGATCACCCCTGGGAAGAGAGAGGAGAGCAGGCGGCTGGATTATGAGAGCGCTGAGGAACATCACTGTAACAGCTTTCATTAGAATTGCAGAGTGTTCCCCACACTCACTGTCACACACAGCCCCTCACCCTGGCCTGGGAGGCGGGGCTATATGTGATGACAAGCGGTGGGAAAACTTATTCAATTCAAAAGAAAGCTGTTACAGCGATGTTCCTCGGCACTCTGATGATCCGGCAATCCTCTTCCTCTCCTCTCTCTTCCCCTGCACAGGTAGGCTGCATTGATGGACACAGGTAGGCTGCATCGCTGGACATAGGCAGGCCACATTGATGGACACAGATAGGCTGCATTGATGGACACAGGTAGGCTGCATTGTTGGGCACAGGTAGCCTGCATTGTTGGGCACAGGTAGGCTGCATTGTTGGACACAGGTAGGCTGCATTGATGGACACAGGTAGGCTGCATTGATGGACACAGGTAGGCTGCATTGCTAGACACAGGTAGGCTGTATTGTTGGGCACAGTTAGGCTGCATTGTTGGACACAGGTAAGTTGCATTGTTGGGCACAGGTAGGCTGCATTTTTGGGCACAGGTGAAGTGGCATTGATGGACACAGGTAGGTTGCATTGTTGGGCACAGAGGAAGTGACAGTGATGGACATAAGTAGGATGTATTGTTGGGCACAGGTGAAGCAGCATTGATGGACACAGGTAGGTTGCATTGTTGGGTAAAACAATTAAAAGTAGACACTGAGCTCACATGCTAGATTGGCCATACCCGAGACCGAAATAAATCTATATGTCTGGGGGAAAAGTAGTGTAGGAAACACTAATATTAAATCTATAATAAAACTATTAATAAAAGAAGAATAATAAAAGTCCCATAAACTTCCATTCAGTCCAATGTTGAAGGTAGAATGAGAGGTAGGCAGCCAGCTGAACTGAGCAGGAAGGCACTCTGTAGTAATGAGAAGGAAAAAACAGCAGTGTCTCTAAGTGTAATCAGTAAGTTTATTAGGCACACACACACATGGTGATATATGCACTCACGGAGGTAGATGAAATACAGGCATCAAGGCAAGGGAATCATCCACAGGTCACCGGAGTATAGTCCGCTCTTTCTGAGGCCGGGGGTGGGTACGCTGGTGGTCTCCAGTGCAGCCAGGAACTAAGCCTTCAGCAGGGTAGCGTGCTATTGTGGGACGAACGAACGTCACATCCGGGAAGCCGTGCGGGAGGTGCGCGCGTTCGGATCATCCGTGATCCTTCCTCAGGCTCAAGTGGGGCCTTCTTGGATGTGGACGACTTAAATATACCCCCAACCAAGGTGCATGGGCAAGAACCAAGTGAACAAACACTTTAAAATCAACATGCAAAGACTAAAAACTTTTATTAAAAGGCAAGGTTAAAAATATAACAATAATTAAAAGATAAAAAATGCAGCAAAAAAAAAAAACGCAGGGAAAAAAAAAAAGGAAGACACAATAATTATAATTTCACAGAAGAGTATTGATCTCTAGATCTTTCTTCAGGCCCCCAGGACAAGGGGTATCTAAAGTAAAGATCCAGATATTTTCCCTAAATGGCTATGTGAAAGGGAAAATTGGAAAATTTGAATCGCTGGTGGTCCACACTGTCCTCTGTGAACCGCTGCGGGTGTCAATACAGAGTTAATGACACCTCCAGTTCACTGACAGACGCAGCCCTTCATTGACAAGTGGGGTTTATGCACATCCTACTAGGAGTAGACAGGCAAATAGAAAAAAAGCAAGCTGACCCCTCCCAGGGGGCGGTCCTCACTCCAGCATATAACCCCCCGGCTCTGCATAGCATATCAGTTTGTAACAAGCCGTACAAACGCAACACAGAGGGGTGGGTGCTGTGTCTGTCAGTGAACTCAGAGAAAAGGATTTTACGGTAAGTTCTTAATAAAATCCTATTTTCTCCTATGTTCACTGACAGACGCAGCCCTTCATTGACAAGTGGGGATGTCCCAAAGCAGTTTCATTCAAGAGTGGTGGGTAAACAATAACAACTGTACCCAACAGAATTCTCTCAGGAGGCGCCAGCTGCGCCTACACCACCGCCTGTAAAACTTTACAGCCAAAAGCAGCATCCGCGGATGCTGACACATCAACTTTGTAAAACTTAACAAAAGTGTGCACCGAGGCCCAAGTAGCCGCCTTGCACACCTGGGACACCAAAAGCCTGGTGTCTGAAAGCCCAGGAAGTGCTAACTGCCCTGGTGGAATGAGCCGTGACTGGAAAAGGGGGGACTTTGCCCCGAACAGTATACGCATGGGTCACGGTGTGTCTGATCCAATGGGAAACAGTAGCCGACGAGGCTGCCAACCCTTTGCGCGGGCATTCTGTCAGTACAAACAACGCCTCAGATTTCTGAAAAGAAGCTGTAGTCGCCAAATACACCCGCAAAGCCCTCACGACATCCGGAGAATGCAACTCAATCTCCTTGGGATGCGACGGGTGCAGACATAAGGAGGGGAGAACAATATCCTCATTATTGTGAAAAGAGGAAACCACCTTCGGTAGGACCGAAGGTGAAGGTCGCAGGACCGCCTTATCCTTATGAAGGACCAAGTAGGGAGACCTACATGACAATGCCGCCAACTCAGACATCCGCCTAGCGGATGTAATTGCCACCAAGAAAGCCACCTTTTGTGACAGCAATCGTAAGGGAATATCCCTGATTTTCTCATATGGCGGTTTCTGCAGTACAGAAAGTACCAAATTCATATCCCACGGCGCCAAAAGTGACTGCACCTGAGGAGCCACATGGCGTACATCCTGTACAAATGTACGTATCAACGAATGTGACGCCAAAGGGCTTTGAAAAAGAATCGCCAGAGCCAAAATCTGACCCTTGAGTGTACTCAATGCCAATTTATTATCCAGGCCTTGCTGCAAGAACGCCAGCACCCGGAACACAACGTAAGAGCGGGGGTTCCACCCCCCCGCCTCACACCAGGCAATATAGGCCTTCCAGGTGTGATGATATATCATGCGCGAAGTACACTTGCGCGCCTTAAGCATGGTAGGGTTCACGGAGTCAGAGACGCCCCATCCCTCAACACCTGGGACTCAATAGCCAAGCCGTCAAAGCCAGCGAGGGTAATGCAGGGTGCAGGATGGGTCCCTGTGACAGCAGATCTTCTGGTGACTGAGAAAGTCTGCCTGCCAATTTTCTACACCCGGAATGTAAACGGCGGAGATTGCCGACACGTGTTCTGCCCATCTCAGAATGCGAGCCACTTCCGCAGCCACTGCCGAGCTCCTCGTTCCGCCCTGATGGTTGGCGTACGCCACTTCCGTGGCGTTGTCTGACTGAACCCAAACCGGGAGGCAGCACAGCCATACCGTCCAGTGGGAGAGGCAGAGCCTGATTTCCCTCAGCTCCAGCACATTTGTCGGAAGGCGGGATTCCTGCGCGACCAACGGCCCTGAGCAGACAGCTGCCCCAGGACCCCCCCCAGCCCGATAGGCTGGCGTCTGTCATGACTATCGACCAGTTCAGGGGAAGAAACGACCTTCCCAACGTTAGAGCCGGGGCCCGAAGCCACCAGGTCAACGATCCTCTGGTCTGATGATCCAATCTGATCAGCTGGTCCAGGGACAATGGAGACTTGTCCCACCGTGACAGAATCGCTCACTGTAGGAGCCGAGTGTGACTCTGGGTGTAAGGTATCGCCTCAAAGGCTGAGACCATGAGCCCCAACACCCGCATACAGAACCGTAAGGAGGATCACTGGTGTGACAGCAGGGTTTGCCCTACTACTTGCAGTGTCAGCAACTTGGCCGGAGGTAAGAACACCTTCGCCTGCTCCGTATCCAGAAACAGACCCAGATATTCCAGTCGACAGGACGGGGCCAATGTCGACTTCTGCAGGTTGATCAGCCATCCGAAGTCTCTCAACGAGGCCATGGTGATAGCCACATTCTCCTCCAGGGCCGAAGAAGACTCTGCTTGCAAGAGTAAGTCCTCAAGGTATGCTACCACCGCAATGCCTCTCTGCCTCAGTAGCGCCAGCACCGCAGCCACCAACTTGGTGAATACCCAAGGAGCCGAGGCCAGACTGAAGGGAAGTGCCACAAATTGGTAATGCAGATCCCCTACCGCAAAGCACAGAAATCGCTGGTGCCAGAGACAAATGGGAACATGGAGATACGCGTCCCTGATATCCAGAGACGCCATAAAATTCTCTTGGTGCAGGGCGGCCACGACCGATCGGACAGAATCCATCCTGAATTTTCGCGCCCTCACAAAGTTGTTTAGCGCTTTTAGGTCCAGAACTGGCCTGACCCCACCCTTTTTGGGCACCACAAAGAGGTTTGAATAGAAGCCGCGGAACCTTTCCAGTGGAGGTACTGGCACAATCACCCCTTCTGAACAGCCCCTAGGAGAGCCTCTCAACGCCCCTGAGGGAGTCTCAAGTTCGATGGGAAGAACCTGTCTGGGGGTAGAGTGCCTCAGGCAAACACCCGCAGCTCAACTCATTGTGCAACTCAGTCGCACACTCCGTAAGGGATTGCGTCAACATGGCCGACGCCAGAGCTGGCCTCATGGCTGACCCCGCCACCAAGAACAGTGCCTTGGATACCGCCTCCATTCGCCTATCGGCCAGATCCTTAAAAGAGGGAGACCCCTCCAAGGGGATGGTTGTTGCCTTATTCAGGCGACCCACCACAGGGGCGACTGCGGGGGATGCCCACTTCTGCATAAAACTGTCCTCAAAGGGATAGCGCACAGCGAAATGTTTTGGCAATGAAAAGGAATTCTGCGGACACTGCCATTCCTTATAGATCAGCTGGTCAAAAAATTGATCATAAGGATATGCCCTAGGGGACCGAGATGGCTTAAAGGACCCACAAACGTAGGCAGTCTCCTGTGACTCCCCGGCCTGGTCCAGCCGCAAAGACGCATGGATATCGGTGATCAAGGAGGCCACCAGCGCCCTCTCACGCGCTACCGAGGCCCCCTGGTCTTCCTCACCATCTGAGGGCTCCAGTTCACCATCTGAGAGCTCCACGGGGGTCCCCGTGACCACTGAGGCCCCTTCCGGTTCAGAATCCTCCCCTGAAGAAGGAGCGGGGGGTGGACGCTTTTTAGCCACCCCCTTAGCACGGCTCGGCACCTCCCGGGGGAAAAACTCCCCCAAAATGGACTTTAACTGATCCAAGGGAACCAGAGGGCCCAGCGCAGGTTGCACTTCCGCAGACTGCCATTGCGCCACCAGAACACTTGGTAGACCAATAGGCCCTGACACCCCCACAATGCAACCCCACCACTGCACCACAGAGAATACCCAGGAGGACTGCACCTACCGCTACCAACACCCCAGGGAGAGCCAGCTATACTTGCTGTGTAATAATTGCTCTTCAAGTGCTGTGTCCCAGTAGGAGTGCTTGACCGCCTGTCAGGAGCCTTCACCGCCACTGTGCCTTCCACGCTGTCCCAGAGGAAAAGAAGAAGAAACGGCACCAGCCGCATGTTTTCTTCAGCAGGCACATCAAACATGGCCATCGAGCGGTCACAAGAGGCCAAAGCCTGTCCACACAGGCCGCGACTACGGCAAAATGGCCTTTGAGCCACCACTAGAGGCCAAAATAGCCCACAAAATGGCCGCGGCTATGGCAAAATGGCAGCGATCCGCCGCAAAATTGCGGCAGATCGCCGCATGGTGGTTTTAGCGCGGGGGTGCGGTGCGGGGGGAGGGGGGTGTAGGAGGGGGTGAACTTGTATCCCTGAACCCTCCACCGGCCGGCATAGTCTGCAAATCACCCAGCCCCCCCTTCGCACCCCTGGGGGGAAGAGAGGGGAGTCACTCACCAATCCGACGGGCGTAGTGGGTAGCCACCCGGTAGCAGACCTTCCTCCCATCAGGCGGGGAGGGATGCTGCAGGCCAAGCGTCCCTGGACGTGAGCACAGCCCGGTCACTGGACGCAAGTGTGGGTCACTCACTAGCCTCCCGCACGGCACGGATAAGATGCGGCGGACCCCGCCAATGCTAAGGGTAGCTCGCATCGGTCGGCCGTGCTGGGGAAATTCCAGGATTGAGATATCCTCTATGCCCCAGCCAGCTACTTGATAGCTGTCTTCATCAGATAGCTTGAGAAGCAGAAAGAAGAAAAAAAAATTGGGGAACCGCAGGTCCCAGCAGGGAACCAGGTCTAACTCCTTGCACTAGGCATAAAAAAACTGAAATGCTATGCAGAGCTGGGGGGTTATATGCTGGAGTGAGGACAGCCCCCTGGGAGGGGTCAGCTTGCTTTTTTTCTATTTGCCTGTCTACTCCTAGTAGGATGTGCATAAACCCCACTTGTCAATGAAGGGCTGCGTCTGTCAGTGAACGTAGGAGAAAGTGCGTTATAACTACAGAATACCTTTCCCTCTCTTCATCTCCATAACATAGGGGGTGTTTTGTAGTCATAATATACTTTGATAAACATTGTTTGATATAACACTGGAGTGCACACAGTACACCAGGAGTAACATGTTTTTATGACATTCTCAGCAGACTTAACAAAAATTTTTAATAGTATATTTACCAGACCACAAATATAAGCAAATAAGAGAACTTCGCTGTTAGAGTTTACACCCACTTAATTAATGATCTACATTAAATTACAAATTGAATCTAGCAGAGGTGCGGCCTTTTCTAGATTGAGGCAAATTCCTATCATTTTAATGTTATCTTTAAGAAACACATGCCTAAACAAATATATGTGCTTGTAAGACAAACATGTTGCAAGAACAGAAAGTGTGTTATCACTAAGTGTAATATTTCACCTAAAATGTGTGAAATACAAAACCAATATGTTATGCTATATGTAGATTTGACAAAGTGAAGAGATGAAAGAGGCTGCAGACATTGCTGTCTGCACTAGGATCTGCCCCGAACACATACATATGTATCATCGTGTCACAGCGAACCTCTGAACATTCCTTTTCAACAAAGGCTTGTCAATGACTGAACTGTGGCTATAAGGATTAAAACAAACACTATCAATTATTCATTGTGACATTCACTCTTCATAGTTGACAATTGATACTTTAAAACCCCGCTAGGTTGTCTAAAATGATGAGACTAAATAATAACTAGGGTGAAGAGTTTTCATAGGGCGGAAATGTATGTTTGCCTGAAGCATTAACAGTTTTCCAGACAAAGGCAATTTGTTTTACTTGACAGCATAATTGACCAGAATTATTTAGTTATAAATATCTATACAGGTAACAGAAATGCTGACTATAGTATATCAGCGGGATTTAATAAAATACACAATTAATATTTTCTATTAAAAGTCGTATAAGTTCATAAATAATTCTAACCATATATTTCATAAATCTGCAAATTGACACACTCATTTTTTTTTGCAAACAGTAGTTCAACCTACATTGTGCTCAGTCTAGATGTATTTTGTTTCATAACATATTCATACCCTTTGTTTCATAACATATTCATACCTATGTCTTTTGTGTTGACATGTATTGCTCTAAGGCAGGGGTCCTCAAACTACGGCCCTCCAATTGTTGCTGAACTACACATCCAATGAGGCATGACTAGGCATCACAGACATGACTAGGCATCACAGACATGACTAGGCATGATGGGAATTGTGGTTCCTGAACAACTGGAGGGCCATAGTATGAAGACCTCTGCTCTAAGGTAACCCATTCACAAATGCCAAATCTCATAAACCTGCACTTTTTGGGGGCAATGCAGTACACAGCAAAACACACTGCATCCACATATGTGCATTGCTGTGCACTGAAGACCAGGTGTGTTGGTTTACACGGTATGTAAGCTATGGGGCGCCATTCAAACGAATAGCAATTCACTGCAATGCACACATATGCTGCCATTCCTGATCTGCTTACTTGCCTATTATGCAAATCCTTTGTCTTTTCAGCTGATGCACATGGCAATACAGGAGCCATTGCATGTAGAGTCTGTGTAATCACTTTCCAGGGACCTGCTCCTCCCCTGTATAGCTGTCCTTTGAGATGAATAAGAAGGAGTGTCTGTACATGGTTATGTTCCCGGTGCTGCATAAAGCATCCACACACCAATGGACATATGTTCCAAGTGTACATAGATTGCATTTAAAGCATACATTTGTGCACCTGCAGGTGCATTACTTAACCCCCGGCACATAACCACATACAGTCCCATCTTTTAATTCACCTTAATAGTTGCTTGTACGCAGAAGCAGCAGGTCCCTGGGCCTGTACATTGCATGGCCATGTGAACAAAGCCTTAAGCCACACATTTGCAGATCAGAAGGTTTACTTCACTTACTGCATACTTAGTTCAGGTTAGTGACTCAAAAAAGAAAAACTTTTACTTTGATTTGCTATGGCTTCTTGTGTTTTTTCTTTTAATTCCAGAAATATGAGAAAGTTATGCTTACAAACCTTCAATTGTTACAGTGAATTAATAATAATTGAACTTTAAAATTACATTTTTATAGATGAATACCTCTTTGCTGGGACAGCTTCAGATTTTCTTGGCAAGGAAACTACATTTACACGTTCTCTTGGACCACCTTATGACCATCATTTCATAAGAACAGATATCTCTGATCATTACTGGCTTAATGGTAAGGTTACCATGTTAAAAAAGTAGTGCCTGCATAGAATATGTTCTCAAAGTGTCTTCATGTGCATGAATAAAAAAATGGATGCTGGCGCACTGGGGAATCATCTACCAGTTTTAGTGAAGTGCATTGTGTATCTTTAGCTGCATCAAAGGAGGAAGGTTTTCTATGGAAATGCGTTGCATTGCTCATTGTAGTTTATTATATCTTTATTAATATTGTCAATGCCATCAATATCAATGGTTACATTAATTTAAATAGAATGTGAATGGAATAAAATCCTGTCAGGTTATTATTGCTGTCTGTGTCTTCGCTGGGGAGATTCCCCTTACTAGTGGTTTAGTATATTGTCTTTAATACAGGAAGTGAAGGGAAATCCAATATTTTGTCGCAGGAACAGGAGGTGAAGAGAAATATTACAACAGGTAAACCTATTTTGGTGACCATTGTCTAAGAGGGGAATTTAGCACACTTTGGCAAGATCTCTTCCTACCTCCTGTTTATCATAACTTTTCTCTTTATCATCAACTTTTTTGTTACATTTAGTTTCATATCTAATTTGCCTTCGTTTTTATAGCCTTAAGGAAGGGGAAGATCACTGAGCCCCTCAAAATGCATTGGCTGTTTTTTTTCCCAATTTTTTTATTTAAGAAAAGAAGGCGGTTTCCAAGTAGACATACATATATAAAATAGAAAGCTTGAATGAACCATTAGCAACTAATTATCAATACAATGGTCTAGTACTAAAAGAAACAAGGATTAGACCAATGCGGTCCTTCAAGTTACAGAAATATATTAATAAGCAACAAGAACATTACCCTGTCCTAACAAAGTGTTTAATACTGTTTTGTTAAAGTAATACTAAAGTCTCAGTTTTTTTTTTCTTTAAAAATAACAAACATGTCATACTTACCTGCTCTGTGCAGTGGTTTTGCACAGAATAGCCCAGATCCTCCTCTTCTCGGGTCCCTCAGCGATGCTTCTGACCCCTCCCCCTGTTGAGTGCCCTTACAACAAGCAGCTTGCTATTGAGGCACCCGAGCTGAGCAGCTGCTGTATATGTCCATTCAGACACAAACCCGTGGCTTGACCCCACCCCCTCTCTCATCTCATTGGCTCACTGACTTTGATTGACAGCAGCAGGAGCCAATGGCGCCACGCTGCCATTTCAACCAATGAGGAGAGAGAGTCCCGGGCAGCTGAGACACTCCTACAACATCGCTGGATTGAGATGGACTCAGGTAAGTATTGGGGGGCTGAGGGGGGCTGCTGCACACTGAAGTTTTTTTTATCTTAATGCATAGAAGGCATTAAGATGAAAAAACCTTCTGACTTTACAACCACTTTAAACAAACCCCAGTATTAAAAGAATTTGGACTGTAAGTTCATTGGTGTCACACTTTCATTGGACTTTGTACATGTGGATTCTGTGTTTCAGAGCATCCTACTTTACATTGTAGCAAAGTGTCATTTCGTCAGTGTTGTCAGATGAAACGATAGAATAAAATATTTACAAAAATGTGAGGGGTGTACTCACTTTGAGATACTGTATGTCAATATAAAATTAAATAGAGAGTTAAATTAACTAAATTCACCCCTAAGGTACAACATTAACTCTACTGAGGTAATCGCCTACCCAAAAGGAAAAATACATTATGTTTTATGATTAGCATGCAACTTATAATTTAACATGACATTTCAAGGAGCTACCCCTATCCAACAACCAATTTTCAGCAGCATAGCATAGAAATGTCAGACCAAAAAAGTTTCAGGTTTCTGTGGGTTGCTTGCTTTTCTCTCTTCTGGTATAATTCCTAGTATGACAAAACATAGGCAATTCTCAGTTTTCAATCTCACTGCAAATTACATAATACGATGATATCTGATAGATCAGCTTAGCATATAGCACAGTGGTTAAGTGAAAGCAAAAGTGGGAATTAACATTCATATATACTTTAGAATGAATTCACAGATCCAAGGAAGGAAATGAGTGTGCCAAATTAAATAACCAATAAGCCTATTTCAAAGAAAGAGTGCAAGTTGTCTACCAAATTAAGTAGTATGACTAGTGTGCCAATTTATAAAAGTGTCATATAGTTTGCACCAAATGAACACGTCATGAAGTCATGCACATCATTACTATAGTTGAAAACCTTCAACATAGTACACCAAATGCAAACTGGTATACAGAAAAGAGAAATAGGGTCTTTCAGCTGATAATGAATCAGATGAAATAGTCAGGTAATGTCATATATACAGTTGTGCTCATAAATTGACATACCCTGGCGGAATTTATGATTTTCAGAGAATATGAATGATAACACAAAAACATTTCTTTCACTCATGGTTAGTGTTTGACTGAAGCCATTTATTATAAATCAGCTGTGTCATAATGACAAAAGAAACTACTCAAATGACCCTGATCAAAAGTTTACATACGCTGGCGACTTTGGCCTGATAACATGCACACAAGTTGACACAAAGGGGTTTGAATGGCTATCAAAAGGTAACCATCATCACAAATGATCTGCTTGCTTGTAGTTAGTGTGTGTGTGTATAAAAGGTCAATGAGTATCTGGACTCCTGACAGACCCTTGCCTCTTTCATCCAGTGCTGCACTGATGTTTCTGGATTCTGAGTCATGGGGAAAGCAAAGGAATTGTCAAAGGATCTGTGGGAAAAGGTAGTTGAACTGTATAAAACAGGAAAGGGATATAAAAAGATATCCAAGGAATTGAGAATGCCAATCAGCAGTGTTCAAACTCTAATCAAGAAGTGGAAAATGAGGGGTTCTATTGAAACCTAACCACGGTCAGGTAGACCAACTAAAATTTCAGCCACAACTGCCAGGAAAATTGTTTGGGATGCAAAGAAAAACCCCAAAACAACTTCAGGTAAAATACAGGACTGTGTGACTGTTTCAAGATGCACAATAAGGAGGCACTTAAAGAAAGATGGACTGCATGGTCGAGTCACCAGAAGAAAGCCATTGCTATGCAAATGCCACAAAATATCCCGCTTGCAATATTCCAAGCAGCACAGAGAGAAGCCTCAAACCTTCTGGTACAAAGTAATTTGGAGTGATGAGACCAAAATTGAGCTTTTTGGCCACAACCATAAATGCTACATTTGGAGAGAAGTCAACAAGGCCTGTGAAACACAGAGGTGGATCGCTGATGTTTTGGGGATGTGTGAGCTACAAAGGCACAGGAAATTTGGTCAAAACTGAGGGCAAGATGAATGCAATATGTTATCAAAAATACTGGAGACACGCTTGCATTCATCAGCCAGGAAGCTGTGCATGGGATGTACTTGGGCATTCCAACATGACAATGATCCAAAGCACAAGGCCAAGTCGACCTGTCATTGGCTACAGCAGAATAAAGTGAAGGTTCTGGAGTGGCCATCTCAGTCTCCTGACCTCAATATCATTGAGCCATTCTGAGGAGATCTCATACGTGCAGTTCATGCAAGACTGCCCAAGAATTTCCAGGAACTGGAGGCTTTTTACCAAGAGTAATGGACAGCTTTACCATCTGAGAAGATAAAGAACCTCACCCACAAATATCACAAAAGTCTTCAAGCTGTCACTGATGTTAAAGGGGGTAATACACGGTATTAAGAACTGGGGTATGTAAACTTTTGATCAGGGTCTTTTGGGTAGTTTCTGCATTATAATTTTAAAAAAGTAAACACAGTAGATAATTGATTTTTAATAATAAATGGCTTCAGCCAAACACTAACCATGAGTGTGTTATCACTCATATTCTCTGAAAAATGGCCAAGAAATTCTGTCATGTTATGTAAACTAGTGAGCACAACTGTGTATATATATATATATATATATATATATGTATATATATGTATATATATATGTATATATATATATATATATATATATATATACACACACACACACACACACACACACACACTATAACCAAAAGTATTGGGACGCCTGCCTTTACACGCACATGAACTTTAATGGCATCCCGTTCTTAGTCCGTAGAGTTCAATATTGAGTTGGCCCACCCTTTGCAGCTGTAACAGCTTCAACTCTTCTGGGAAGGCTATCCACAAGGTTTGGAGTGTGTCTATGGGAATGTTTGACCATTCTTCCAGAAGCGCATTTGTGAGGTCAGGCACTGATGTTGGACGAAAAGGCCTGGCTCGCAAACTCCACTCTAATTAATCTCACAGGTGTTCTATCAGGTTGAGGTCAGGACTCTGTGCAAGCCAGTCAAGTTCCTCCACCCAAACTCGCTCATCCATGTCTTTATGGACCTTGCTTTGTGCTCTGGTGCGCAGTCATGTTGGAACAGGAAGGGGCCATCAAGACATGGATGAGCGAGTT
>BLSH010084874.1:445233-462829 GCA_018402905.1 Glandirana rugosa | reverse complement strand
TCATCCTGGCTTTATCCTGGCTACAACGTCCCGTTTCATCCTTGTTTTCAGACTGGCAAAAACACAACCTATCACACTTGGGTCGGAATCTTCTTCTTTACATCGTACTTTTTCTCACTTTTCGTTTCGTAATTGTTATTTATAAAACGTAGATTTACATAAATGTATCCTTTTTTTAACAGTGTCTTCATCCTAAGACAGTACTTTCTCCTGTAGGTTTAAATACACAATAAACGTCTCTTTTTGTATATCAACGATGGATAAGAGCGTGAATAAACAGTGTTCAAATATTATGACTTGTGTAATCCCAAAATATATGACATAAATATGTTATATATATATATATATATATATATATATATATATATATATATGTGTAATATTATATATATATATATATATATATATATATATATATATATATATTGTATAAATACAGTATATAAAACCCTAATGTGTTCAGTATTATAAACTTGTGACAAATAAGTGCGAGAATAGGTAGCAACTATATGTTTTTCTCTGCAAATAACACATAAATTTGGATGTCCTCTTTCATGACAGAATCCTACTTCTGTGACAATTTTTTTCCTATGTAAATACATTTAGATGCAAAATATTTATTGTTAATGCTTTGCTTTTCACTCTTTTTCATGCTACATTTCTTCTTCTAAGGCTGGGTTCACACTATCCAACACAAAAACGGTCAGACTTTTGTTCCTACTTTGCCCTGCAACATCGGTCCTATTTCGGTCCTACTTTGGTCCTACTTCCATCCGACTTGAATGAACAAGATAAGATTCTGTTCCGACTTTGAGATAATGACTTGTCCTTTGACCAATCAAAACAATCCCAGTGTGAGATAAATTCCTTGTATTGCTGCTGTAATCACCAAGTCGGATGTCACAAGTCGGATGGTTAGAACAAGGATCCGACTTTGATCCTACTTCAATGATATTCAATGGGCTGAAGTAGGACCAAAGTAGTACAGAAACCTTTTTCAAAGTCGGACCGACTTGTGTCGGACCAGTTAAGACGGCTCTCATAGGGAAACATTGATTTGGTGACGTAATGTGACTTGTGCTCACAATGTCGGTCCGTTTGTCTGACAAGTATGAACCCAGCCTAAATCTGTGTTCTGCTTTTATATTTCCCCACATTCCAAATTAGCAATCTACAGTACTTATGGTTGGTTCTCTATGCATATCAATAGATTCACTTTAGAAACTGGAGCACTTTTTTTCTTGTGCACAGTCTTTGTTAATTCCATCCTAAGTGTCTAAACTATCAACTATGTTTTTCAGGAGCAAAATTTTTTGGAGCATATTCTATTCCAGACACCTACAACCCTGATGATGAAAAGATTTACTTCTTCTTTCGAGAGGCATCCCCAGAAGGCAGTGCTTCTGAAAAAACAATATATTCTCGAGTCGGAAGAGTCTGTAAGGTGAGAATGAAGTAGGGTTTTTATTTGTCTCATGTATTAAAAAACACCTTAATCTTATGCTTGACAGATTCCCCATATGAGAAAATGGGGCATAATTACTACCATTCCTGCCGAAAACAAATAAGCTAATTCCCTTTTGTTTGATATAAGGAAATTAGCAAAACAGGGCTTGCTGGTAGCTAAGAAATTTGGCTACACCTAAGTAATAGCAATTGTCTGTAATTTGATACTAGTAGCAAAGAGTGCAATATAATAGAAAAAAAAGTTTTGACTGTATATTAAATTTATTAAGAAAATAAACAGGAAATAGAGACACTGAAACATAGAAAATGTTTCTTAAAGTAAATATAACACTTTCCAGTGCCTGCTAAAGTGGTTACATGAGTTACATGCAGCCACCAACTTCCCTAGGGTCTTGTAGCCTCAAAACCTGGGGTAATCTTATACAAATGTTATTTTCTCCTGGTGAAGAAAGACCTGGATAACCCCTTCCCATTGCTCATGTCTTGCTGATTGGTTAGTACTGTTACCTATCAGTCATAGTGATTGGCCAATAGAGAGGTATAGAAGAGGATCCATAACATGACTTCACTTAGGCCACTTTCACACGGGCGTTCCATTCAGGTCCGCCTGTCCATTGTTCAGGCAAACCTGAGCGGATGCCCCATTCTCCTCTATGGAGCGGCGGATGTCAGTGGTGACCTGTCCGCTGACATCCGCCAATCTCCGATCCGATCCGTGCTCCATAAAGTTAGACGGATGGAAACCCTATTTTTCCATCCGTCTGTGGAGCGGATCAGATGGTCCATTGTCATCCAAATTCCCATAGAGGAGAGCAGCACTCTGACATATCTGTCGCCACACAGTTTGCAGAGACGGATTTGTCATCCGCCGGCTCAGCGGAGTTCAGTGGACCGATCCCCGTTGAGCAAATACTGACACCGCACACGGAACGGCCGTGTGAAAGGGGCCTCAGGAGTTGATTTCCTAAAACTGGAGAGTGCAAAATCTAGTGCAGTTGTGCATGGTAGCCAATCAACTTCTAATGTCAGCTTGTTTGATTAAGTTTTGACAAAAAAAAAAAATGGAAGCTAATTAGTTTCTATGCAGAACTGCACCAAATTTTGCACTCTCTAGTTTTAATAAAACAACCTCTAAGCGTAGGGTTACCAGACTTGATGAAATCAGAACGATGGAAGAGAGGAAATCTTGATGTCATGGACAGCCTTTACTTACACATCTCAGTACACCGATGTTTTCTCTGATTTTGACCCACCACCATTAGAATAGTAGAGCCCAATGCATGATGGTGCACCATGGCCCTTAGTCAGGGGGGGTGGGTGCAGTTGGAGCGGAGTCTTCCTGTCCCTCCCATTCCTCTACTCGCCCTTTGATTCTCATAACCCCCCTCCCAACTTCCTTATTACCCCTTTCTGTCCTTTCTTGTTTTTTGTCCCCCTTTGTCTTTGTTAAGTTAGATAAGTTCACCTTAGGGAAATAACACATTGTGTGAATGATTCATATTTATTGTAATGCCGTAGAGTAAGGCAACTGGTTAGGGGGTACAACAACGCCCGTCAATTGTGATACTTTGATGAAGATAATCAAAGTAATAAGGTTGTTACTCTTGCTTTTTACTATTGGGCCTGTACATGCTGCCTGGACTGTCAGCTGCCTTGCATTAAATGTTGCCCTGAAGTCCTTTACTTCTGTTTTAGAATGTCTGGTCTTACATAATTATTGTAATTTAACACTGTAAATTTATGCCCTGGGTGTCATTGTTAGCACATGTATTGTAATTGCATAATTAATTCAATTAAAAAAAAATCAACCTCTAAGGCTTTAGGACTTCCAGTGTGCTTATGAAGATCTTTTAGGGTTCATGAAGGTACCCATTGGTGCTTGCATTTTATTCATATAACCAATTTAGCAGATAAATAAAGAGGAAAGGTTAATTTTAAAGTGAAAGGTCACAATTATAGTTGAACTCCAGCTAAGTAAATAAAAATAAAATGATACCCCAGTAATATGCTATAGAGCACAGTTGAACCTTAACACACATTACCAATGCAATAGAAACAACAACCTTCAATACTTAGCAACTGTAGGTATAAGGATAGGCTGCAACTACATGCTAATAACACAGGCACTGTGAGGGGAGGAGAGGGGAGAAGGTTTATTGACTTCCCAATTCCCTCTGAGACACAGACACTATCAACCTGTAAAGAGGAAATTAGATAAATGTATACTATACGACAATTGCATGCAAGAGATCTTAATGTGGGTTACAAGACCTTTAAAATGATTGTAAAGTCTCGTTTTTTTTTTTTTTTAGTTAAAAATAACAAATATGTTATACCAGTGGTTCTCAACTCCTGTCCTCAAGACCCACTAACAGGTCAGATTTTAAGTATTACCTTGAGGAGATGCAGACAAGAAACTGCAATCAAGAGCAGAAAATGATTTCACCTGTGATGTATTTCAGTTATCTTGCAAACCTGGCCTGTTAGTGGGTCCTGAGGACAGGAGATGAGAATCACTGTGTTATACTTACCTGCCCTGTGTAATGGTTTTCCACAGAGCAGCCCCGATCCTCCTCTTCTCGGGTCCCTTTTTAGATGCTCCTGGCCCCTCCCTTCTGTTGAGTGCCCCACAGCAAGCAGCTTGCTATGGGGTCACCTGAACCACAGCTCTCTGTGTCCATTCAGGCACAGAGCCACAGTCCAGCCTCGCCCCCTCTCTCTCCTCATTGGCTGACTGACTTTAATTGACCTCAGGGATCTCAGGTAAGTATTAGGGGGGCTGCTGCACACAAAAGGCTTTTTATCTTAATGCATTAAGATAAAACACCTTCTGCCTTTACAATCACTTCAAGTAGTAAAGGGTCCCTTTAAACATAATATGCAGGTAGAGTTTGAAGATGTTATCATTTTTTTGATTTTGAAATTCCCAAAGTCTTCTGCTAGCAATGGGGGGGGGGGGGGTTGTTATCAGTGAACACTGGTAATTTAAGGTAGGCAAACAAACTGATTGTAGTGGTTCCTCCAATGATAATTTAAAGTGGGCAACAGGTTGGTTGTGAGGCTGTCAAACATCTGTCTTCTGACTGCTGACTGGGGAATGGTGTCAGCATACAGTGTCTTGTGATAACTGAAAGGGGTTGGGCATCCGCCTGCTCTCCAATCCATTGGATGTCATGGCCTCCCAGGTGCCAGCGTCCTTGTTTAAGCTCCTGGCGGTTGCAGAGGTGTGCAGTGTTACCACTTGTTGGCCTGTCAGCGCGATGAGCAGTGGTGCCTGTGAATGGACTAGGCAGTGGCCGACCTTGTGAGTGGATGGATGATGCGATCCTGGGGTGGCGATCGGTGTCACCACTGTGCTGAACTGCTGTGCTGCACCACTGGGCTGAACTGCTGTGATGTACCCTGCACTGGATCGCTGAGCTGTACTGCTGTTCTAATCACTGTCCTTGTCATGGGCAGTCATCCTCTCTCTTGGTAATCTTGGGCTGCATGGTCTCCTTTCCTCAGAACAGACTCTCACACCATCCACTCTCTCTCTCCCTCAGCAGCCTGTCTCTTCCTCTGGGATGGTGCTGGGCAGCATGATTGTCTCTCTTGGATCATGTCCCCAGCAAAGTCCTCTCACCACACTGTCCTCCTCCACAGTCCACCCTCTCTACATGTTCAGGAAGGAAAGTTTGTCATCTCCATATCTCCATCTTGTGGCCAAAAGAAGAAATTGCATAAAAAATAATATTACAGTATAATCTATGGATGTCCTGCATGGCTCAATGACAGCATGCCTGTTGCATGTATATTACAATCACTTTTACCTGGAAAAGACATATTCCTAAGTTTCTCCACAGCAAGATTGTACATTTTCCCCCTTCAGTATTTGCATCTAAATAGCAGCAATTCCTCCCACCACTAGATGTCCAGCAAGTGGAATAATGGCCAGTTTCAACCCTTTTCCTCTGAGTCCTGGCCTGTCATGGTAGCATCATTAGTTTGGTTCACTGAGGGGTTTTGATTCCCCCCCTCCCCCGAACATTAACATGTTCACCACTTTTGCAGCTTCTGTAACCTTTGTTCCTACACAATAGGATTAAATGGTATTATAGCATTTTAGAGAGAAATGCATTAGAAATAAGTGATTCCAGATTTTATAACTTAGATGCATTAACCATGTTTTAAAGTATTAAGGGTAATGAGTGGTCACTAAATATTTGGTTATTATAATATAAAACCTAAATATACCTTAATTTGAGGAAGTACATTGCTAGAAATCCATTCACAAATGAAACATAATCTAGGATGGGCGGTTTCCATATAAATTCTGTTCTCATCCTCTATGATTTAAATGTCTGTGACTGTAAATATAAAATTCAGTCCATTGCTGCTGAAATATCTCATGCGTTTGGAATTACCTTTAATATTACTGCAGTGAGATGTCTCTACCAGTAAGTACTGGCCCCATTTCTGTCCTTCTGATGCTTTCCCTAAGGGGACATCTGTTGCTTACTACAGTCTGCTTCCTATTTGGTATAAGGCCTAGAAAATTATAAAATCCTTAAAATAATTTGCCTGAAGCCAAACATCTGTGGCTTTTTCAGTTTAAACTTTGTGTCCTGTACAGTATATAATCTTTAAACACATCTCCAGTAAGTGTGAAGAATGCTTTACTGTATGTTATTTTAATAAGAAGGTAAGATATAACACTTACCCGGTCTCAGCAATAACCTAAAAATATTGTTTTAAAGTCACACTCCTTATTCTTAGTAATAAGAATACACTATATAACAGCAAACAAAAACTATCCCACATGTAGTACAATACAGAAGCAAAGGGGGAAAAAGTAGGTGCACTATTCCCCTTCAATAAAATATGTAAAACATTAAAACTGAATGCCAGGAAAATATAAAAGACAAACATTAATGCATCCCTGCATTTATCAATAAATCTATATGTTTTAATGCAACTAATGTAAGTACCTGAATGGTATCAGCCTCTTTACAGCAGTGCATGGACCAGAAGAGGGAGGGGAATCACTGGATACCTTTCAGGTGTGCTGCATTCACATATGCTAACAGAAAGCATGCTGACTGGAGGAGAGTGAGTGAGGAGTGGGGTGAGCTCATCATGCCTGTGCTTCTTCTTTACTATGCAATGCAATGAGCAGCCTGGTGGCAGGAAAGTGTGAGCAATGCATTTCTAAAATGTAACAAACATAGTGGTGTCATCCACCTGGCTGTGATATGTGGCGCAACTATGTAAATCACAGAACTGGCTGGTCAGAAATTAAACAGCTCCATTATTTGTCATTAATCTCTGTGTTTAGCTGTTTGTTTGGAGTTCAGTGTTAACGTTGTTAATACTTTATACTTTTAAATAACCTAGCTCTGGGTGTTTCTTCTTATTAGGCTATTGTGTTTTTTACCTTCAGTATAAATTTGTGAAATTTGTTAACATTTGTTCCTGATAAAGGCCTGTGTTTACACCCCGGTTATGCACACTCAATATATTCACTAATTCTTATTTTCTGTAGCCAATCATATAGGTATAAGTATAAAAAATTAGAGCTATTCGTCCTGTGGAACTGCATACAAATTCAATCTATGCTAATGGGGCAAAAACAAATGTTATTGGGCTATTTTCCCTCCAGGTCGAATTTTAATCTTATACGGAATAGAGTTTATCAGAAAAATACTGCATTGTGCCCACTAGGTGAAGCTGATAATCATGGTAAATAAGTGTTTATTTTCTATGATCATCAGCTCCATCTAGTGGCCACCTTTTCCTGAATAACTCTATGACCTAGAGAGATAGCAGCCTAATCACATTAATTTTTGTCCCTTCACACAGAACAAATGTGCATGCAGTTTCTCAGAGTGAATAGCCCTATGTTTTTTTTTTTTGTCTTTTTTTAATTAATATACCCCATAGTGAAAGGTTATTAATGCCTGATTCACACCTATGCAGGTTGCAGATTGCATATTCCAGGTGCATTTTGCGTTTTTCAATACACATTTTTGATCCATTGAAGCCTATGGAATCAAAAACCAGAAAAAAGTTTCTGGCCCTTTCCATAAAATGCACAGATGTGAACATGACTAAGTCGGTATGATGAAACATGTCAGGGCGTGGCTGTACGGCAATCATCTGATGTTACTGCTGTGAGGAGGACACGCTCGCACTGCAGGCGGCGTGGAGTGAGGTATCCCAGCTGATACAGCTGTCCCTGTCTCAACAGCAACTGTTTACATGCACTTTTAAGATTTTAACTTTGTGAGTGTGACAGCTTATGGAAAGATTTTTTTCAATAAATGCACCTTGATCATGACAATGTTGTACTAGTGGAGGCTTTTGTTTTCTCCCATTTATATGTGACACCGTCTGACGGGTTGGCTCTGGCACTCAGCTGAAAGATCTATGCTTTATTAGCCAAACACAAGAGTGAGGCCAGAGTGTGTGGTGAGTTTAAACCCCATGGGGAGCGGTCGTCACTGGCACTTTATGTGGTGCAGTTCAATCACTGCTGCAACACCCTTTAGAGGACTGTGTTTTCTGTCACTTTCATCTTGGGACTTTCCTATCATGGACTATGTATATTGTCATTAATGCAATATGCTCATTTATTTGTGATAACGCTGCCTTGCCATGATATGTACTACTGAATTTATGCTGTGTGGTAAATGTACAGCTGTGAACATGACTCACAGCAAACCATGTTAAATGGACTATAGTGTGTTTGTGCAAAACTGAAAATGCACTAAAAAATGCATAGGCGTGAACCAGGTCTTAATCCTTAAGTTAATCTTGATCATTTACAGACTTTTACCTAAAAGAAAAGTTAAAGTATAACCATTATCACAGTTACAAGATTATAATGCTTTGCTGTTACCTATGCCTTTTCCTTGCTCTTATTTTTCCTCTGTGGCAGTGTGAAATTTGTAAGAAGGAGGTCTGGCTGGCTAATTCCAGTTTACATATTATACTTTATGTGTCTTCTTATAGAGCAAGGCACTTTCTAATAACACATTTAATCTCATTTTATGGAATGGGATACCGGTGGTCCCCGGGGTACAAACAAGATAAGCACTGTAGGTTTGTTCTTAAGTTGAATTTGTTTGTAAGTTGGAACAGGTACATTTTCTATGTGTAGCTTCAGCCAAAAAAACTATGTTTAAGCTTTTTGGATAACATAGGGAAGGGTTAACAACCCTGTAATATTTGTTTTGCTGTCTATGTTTCTGTTTAGAAGATTTCACCTCACTTCCTATCCCAATGATAATTGGATTTTGAAAAATTTGGGTTGTTGTGGAAACAAACCTTGGTGATAAAGCATCAGTGGAGACCCCTTTTTCCCATAATAACTCTTACCGGAGTGAATTTCCCTTCCTAGGGGGAGATTTCCTCTCACTTCCTGTTGTCTCCCTCCGTTTGTAAGTAGGAGTCGTTCGTAAGTCGGATGTTTGTATCTAGGGGACTGCCTGTACCTACAATAAGTTACCCACCTTTCATGCAGTCATTATTCTAGGGGTTCATATACTGAACCCATCAGACCACATTGATATGATATTGTAAACCAACAAGTCTGTTTGTGAGATACACTACTATCTTTATTTAATATTAATATTTAGATGCTGGTGCAAGCCACTTTTTAGGAGGTATTTATGTTAAAATCTACAAGATAGTTTCAAACTTTATATTGTTACAATGTCAGTGTTCTGGAGTGGATACAGAAATCTACGAACATACTCTATAAAATACAATGCATTTATACAATGATTTTTTTTTCTGACATTTTTCCATGGTGCATTTATCTAGCTAAATTTGAATCTGTCTCATGAGCCAATGTAATTAAATACACACTGAAGGCCAAAATTTGTATTCAGTGCTTACTAGCAACAGACACAACATTGTTCAGTGCTCTAGATTATTTAGGGGTGAAGATTGTTTTAGCATGCATAGCTGATGAGACATCAGATACTATAGAATGGTCCACTTGTTATTGATGTTTCTATGCTGTAAGAAAAACAAACACTTATGCCAGACCGGTTTTAAATTAGTTGCAAACATGTGACTGGTTAAGATGGGGGACAGTAAAAAAAATAACTATTGATGACAAGTATTCTCAGCAAACTACTATAGAGCTTTCTAAACTACATTGAGAAAAAAAAAATCATTAGGCCGATTTCACAGGTGGCCAGGGTGGGCAGTAAAAACAGGGGGTTGAGGCATGTTTTTTTCTCCCCCAACTCCCCATCTAATTTCCACAATACAGCTCGAGGGAATTTTTTACATGCTACGACCTTGATGCTCTGAATTGTGGCTGCAGCAAATTTACAACTGAATTTTCCTTGGACATCAGAGTGCGGTCCTTTTTTGGATTATACATTGTTCTGGATAGCGGTCTCTGGACCAGCACCTGACTACCTGGGAGGAACTTCTCATTACACACCTGGAGCGGGTTCGTTTTCTCTCTTCGTTTAGTTGATATCTGGGTTCTTCTACCCAAGGGAAGCATGGTGTTAAGAGCATGCCTTTTCTGTGTAACTGAGGCTAAGAAAAAAAAGGATCATTGGTCCTACATGCTGAATAAGCTGCCTAGAAGAAAGTATCCCTGTGGAAACTTTGATCATCATATGATGCAACACCTATGCTTTAAAATAAAGAGTTGCTGTTGTTCATTCAGCAAAAAATAATATTCAGTAAAATAAGTTCAAAAGTTAACTATGTGTGTGGGAATGATTACTCCTTACCTGCATAAAGAAACCCCAAGCTTAGCGATGCTGTGTCCATAATAAGCTGGAGCAGCACTAGTAGAGAGGTAACAGACTGAAGTCTCCTGAAGTCCTGTTTATGGGAAAGGAAAGCATGTAGAGTTGGTCACACCAGGATATTGTGTTGTAAAAATTGTGAGACCCATTGAAGGAGCTGCAGTGTGAGATGCTTGTGAAAAATAATTCCCACTCTGTCGTGGCAGAGCTACCACTAGGTAAGGGTTTGCCTATGCTGTATGCCCAACTCCCTGTAAACCACAGCTGATATGTGCTAACCTCTTGAACCAACCTTTACAGGTGATTTAAGTGAAAACGGCTTGACGTTACTTACTATGCTAAGTGAACATACATATTGGAAAGTGAATGGTCTCATATAGTAAATACACCCTGAAGAGTGTCCCTACACAACCAGATGTTGGCAAGCAATGTGCCTGATTAAGGCATCATTTGATGGTGGTCTTATTTGGATGTTCTCTAGGTGGTATCAAGTGCTTCTTACTGTAGAAGGTACTCATTATTGTAGAGAGATTTTCGTGAGTGGTTACCAGATGGTTCCTTTTCTATGGAGAAAAGTTAAAAATACTGGCACAGCATTCATTCCCAGTTTACAGAGAGAGAAGCTCTTAACAGGTCCCAGCAACATAGACATGCAATGAAAGACAAAACAATATTTTACTGTCAGTCATTCTTGTTGAAGGATATGCCTCACTAAGGCCATGTTAATTAATATTAAACATTTCTATGAACTGAGCAGGAATTTTATTTATTTTTTGTTGTCTGAGTAGTCATATACATAGACCTTTACAGATGTGGGGAATCCTAACATTGAGAATTGCATTGGGAAACAAATTGTAATATCTGATAAACCCCAGCATTATATCATGTCCAAGGCTTAATATAGACAGGATATGGCTCTTTTTGTAATTGATTCTCAAAAGAATGAATATGACAGTGTGATTGCAATTACAGTTGGTTATTTTAACAGAGATATATTACTAAAGTGGATATTTCCTATAGTCACAGTTTAGACGTTTCTGTTAATGTAAACTATGAAGTTAAAGGTTTGTCTGAGGTGTTTCCAGAATACCTCCAGCTATGCAGTATGCTTCTCCAAGACACTTTTTAATAACCCTTTCTTTTTTCACAGTTGGTACACTTTTATTATATGCAGACATACTGTATTTTTGGCAGAGGCCCATACATCGCATACAGTAAAATAGCTTTCAAGCTAATATATATAGATATATATATGTACCATCAATTTCAACATTTATTCTCTTTGCATAAAGTGGGGACATTTAAGATCAGATCAGTAACAGGCATCAGTTTGTGAGTTGTGTATTTAGTGGTTTATTCCCTTTAGAGCTGCTGATTATAAAGTCTATTGGCACAGCTCAGCCCTCTACGGTTTATTGTTGTTTGAATAACCGCATGTGATAGTGCCACTGGCTAGGGAGTCAAAATATTACTACTGCCAAATGTGTCTATTGTTTAAAATGTCCCCTGCCAGGTATATACCACATTTTCAAACTCCTGCCCAGAAATGTACTTTTCAAGTCCAACTAGTTATAGACTAAACTTGATGCCTTTAGCATTTGATATTATTTTTTTAGTGCTCAAGTTAATTATATGCTTATTATTCCTATGCAGTGGAATGCTAAAATATATACACTTTATTGGTCAAGACAGACTTAAAATGCCAAGTTATCTTTTTCTTGTTTAACCATAACCAACCGCCTCCACTCCCATCCTTTCCAGAATGTGTCTACAAAGTATGTTTCTTAAAAAAAAAGAACAAAGAATAACCTTGGTGTGTTTAATAATGGTAGACTTTTTCCATTTATTATTCTAGTGTTCTAGCCACAATTAGGTGAATTAGTGCATTAAGTGATGATTGTAATGATAATTTATTAGTTGACTTTAAAATCTGTGAAATAATTTATGCTAAACATGTCCTAGTAATTTGGTTGCTTAGGTCATAGGTTAAAGCACATGCTTTGAACCAATCTATTAAAGAAGCCATCATTCATGTGTACAATAAGCAGATTGCACCACTTTCATATTTTATAGACTCAGAAGGTGTCTACACACATATACGTGTTAGAATGGAAGACATTGCATTACCTATAAATCCTAGGAACATCTTTACTTACTTTCCTTACACATTTACCTGTACCCAACACAGCTCATACACATGAACATTAGGGTCAAGTTTATGTGTGATGATTGGCAGAAAATCAGAGCTCCTGGGGAAAACCCAAGCAAGTACAAAAATAATATACAAAGTCCATGTGGATAGTGGCTCTGGATAGAATTAAACCCAGGACATCAGTGCTGCACTTTGTTACTTTAAAATAATGTATATACAGTGGTACCTCGAGTAACGCGGCCAACGAGCATTTCGCAATACGAGCAGTTTTTTTAAAAAAATCCTGACTCGGTTTGCGAGCTTGCGAGCACTGTCTCGCAAAACGAGCAGGATTAAACCTCTGTGAATGCAATACCGCATGTGGCCAGAAGTGCAGGGGCGCTGGTGTGGTTCGGAGATGGCAGGAAGCATTCGGAAATACTCAGAAATACCGAAAGTGTAAACAGTTCCCGGGCGTTTCCAAATGTTTCCGAGTGTCTCCAAGCCTCAGTAGCATAACCACACTATTGCATACACCAGTGCCCCCGGATGTCTGGCCACATACAGTACTGCATTGACAAGCAGTCACTGTGGAATGAATTATCTGAGTTTCCATTGTTTTCTATGGGAAAACTTGTTTTGAGTGATTTGGATTGCAAGCATTCTCCTGGAACGGATTATGCTCGTAAACCAAGGTGCTACTGTATGTACAATTGGAAGTAGTAGTAATTTATGAATATGGTTAACACTAGTATAAAGCTGAACTCCTGGAAAAACAAATATTGTCTAAATACAAGAATAATATGCATTCTTACTTGAATCTTGGTGTCCTTTGTGCATTTTTAACATATATGTTTAGTAATTCAGCATCAAACATTGCCTCTGTGCATGAGCTTCTTGTTACATTGGTGACTGTTGCTCTCTCTTCTTGGTCAGGGTGATTGGCCTTGTATCCATTCAATAGTTTTCTGGTTTTCTGCAGGCAACCTGTAGTGCCCCCCTACAGCTCTACTTTTTGCAAAGTGTACTTTATGTGCAGTAAAATATTAACTGGGTTTGCAGCAGACATTTGGTGCACACAAAACAGACTTATATCCTTTATTGGTTTTTCAGATATATATATATATATATATATATATATATATATATATATAGTATCTCACAAAAGTGAGTACACCCTCACATTTTGTGTAAATATTTTATTATATCTTTTCATGTGACAACACTGGAGAAATGACACTTTGCTACAATGTAAAGTAGTGAGTGTACAGCTTGTATAACAGTGTCAATTTGCTGTCCCCTCAAAATAACTCAACACAGCCATTAATGTCTAAACCGCTGGCAAAAAAGTGAGTACACCCCTAAGTGAAAATGTCCAAATTGGGCCCAATTAGCCATTTTCCCTCCCCGGTGTCATGTGACTCACTAGTGTTACAAGGTCTCAGTTGTGAATGGGGAGCAGTGTTAAATTTGGTGTTATCGCTCTCACTCTCTCATACTGGTCAATGGAAGTTCAACATCCAACATTCAGTTCAGCACCTCATGACACAGAACTCTCTGAGGATCTGAAAAAAAGAATTGTTGCTCTCCATAAATTTGGCCTAGGCCAGGGATATGCAATTAGTGGACCTCCAGATGTGGCACAACTACAAATCCCATGAGGCATAGCAAGACTCTGACAGCCACAAGCATGACACCATGATGAGGCATGATGGGACTTGTAGTTTTGCAACAGCTGGTGGTCCGCTAATTGCAAAACCCCTAGGCTATAAGAAGATTGCCAAGACCCTAAAACTGAGCTGCAGCTTGGTGGCCAAGACCATACAGTGGTTTAACAGGACATGTTCCACTCAGAACAGGCTGTGCCATGGTTGACCAAAGAAGTTGAGTGCACATGCTCAGCGTCATATCCAGAGTTTGTCTTTGGGAAATAAATATATGAGTGCTGCCAGCATTGCTGCAGAGATTGAAGGGGTGGGGGTCAGCCTGTCAGTGCTCAGACCATATGCCGCAAACTGCATCAAATTGGTCCACATGGCTGTTGATCCAGAAGGACGTCTAGTCTAAAGATGATGCACAAGAAAGCCCACAAACAGTTTACTGAAGACAAGCAGACTAAGGACATGGATTACTGGAACCATGTCCTGTGGTCTGATTAGGGCAACCAGGTGAGGAGTACAAAGACATGTGTGTCTTGTCTACAGTCAAGAATGGTGATGGGAGTGTCATGGTCTGGGCTGCATGAGTGCTGCTGGCCCTGGAGCTACAGTTCATTGAGGGAACCATGAATGCCAACATGTACTGTGATATACTGAAGCAGAGCATGATCCCCTCCCTTCAGAGACTGGGCTGCAGGGCAGCATTCCAACATGATAACGACCCCAAACATGCCTCCAAGATGACCACTGCCTTGCTAAAGACACTGAGGGTTAAGGTGATGGACTGGCCAAGCATGTCTGCAGACCTAAACCCTATTGAGCATCCTCAAATGGAAGGTGGAGGAGCGCAAGGTCTCTAACATCCACCAGCTCCATGATGTCATCATGGAGGAGTGGAAGAGGACTCCAGTGGCAACCTGTGAAGCTCTGGTGAACTCCATGCCCATGAGGGTTAAGAAAGAGCTGGAAAATAATGGTGGCCACACAAAATATTGACACTTTGGGCCCAATTTGGACATCTTCACTTAGGGATGTACTCACTTTTGTTGCCAGCGGTTTAGACAATAATGACTGTGTGTTGACTTATTTTGAGAAGACAGTAAATATACACTGTTATACAAGCTGTACATTCACTACTTTACATTGTAGCAAAGTACAATTTCTTCAGTGTTGTCACATGAAAAGATATAATAAAATATTTACAAAAATGTGAGGGGTGTACTCACTTTTGTGAGATGCTGTATATATATATATATATATATATATATCATTTATAATTTTTGTCAGAATTCAGCTTTAAATCGTGCACATTTTTTTAAAATTCATGGGTAATTAATGATGACCAAGTCTCCCTGTCTCCCTGTGCCTAAAGAGCCTACTCTTTCCTATATCAGAGTTTTACTGCTTGCAGAAAGCTGCATCTTTATATCTAAACTCAAGAATGTTCCCTTTGTTCCATTTATCTTATGTGCAAGGTGTAAATTTATAAACTGTATATACATATATATATATATATATATATATATATTACTGAAAAACCAGTAAAGGATATAAGTCTGCTTTGTGTGCACCAAATGTCTGCTGCAAACCCAGTTAATACTTTACTGCACATAAAGTACACTTTCCAAAAAGTAGAGCTGTAGGGGGGCACTACAGGTTGCCTGCAGAAAACCAGAAAACTATTGAATGGATACAAGACCAATCACCCTGACCAAGGAGAGAGAGCAACAGTCACCAATGTAACAAGAAGCTCATGCACAGATGCAATGTTTGATGCTGAATCACTAAACATATATGTTAAAAATACACAAAGGACACCAAGATTCACGTAAGAATGCATTTGATTATTGTATTTAGACAATATTTGTTTTTCCAGGAGTTCGGCTTTATACTGGTGTTAACCAGGGTGTAGATTTGCAAAATTCTCCACAATATGAATAGGCATGTCATATATTAAATTCCAAAAGTAATTGTTCTTGCTGTGATTTCCGGAAATATTTCTGGCTGCTTTGGGGAGTATAACATGATAAACTAAAGCAATAATTAATAGTTTGTGAACTCCAAACAAAATAGTGGCTTATCATTGTAGTGTCTAAATTATATTAAAGTTGCCTTGACTTCCTTTCTGTAAGGAGGATTCAAGGACAGAATACCTATAATAATCATTCAAAAGGCTTTTATAACATATCATTCTGAAACTAAAAGGGAAGCAATGTTTTTTTCCATTTCTTAAGTGCTTTATTTTATGCTACAGTTGATCCTTTTCTTTGTGCATTTGCTTAAAGCGGTCTTAAAGTATCTAATACATGGCCAAGAAAGTCTGTTATGGGTCAGATGGTCTAAAAATTTAACCATATTATTATTATTATTCATATAGTGCCAGTGGTTTGCGCAACACTTTACAACACAACCCATATATTTGAAGATTACATTTTTTTGAATGTTATGGAAAAGCTAATATTTTAATGGTAGCATTAACCCTTACATTTGCAGTGCACTGTATTAGTTAATAGCATTTACATTCCCCTATATTCCTTCGTTTCAGTCATTAAAAAATAATAGCAAGATTTCTGTGTCATTCAAAGGACTTGGACCAGTACTGATTAAGTTATGCTGAAGGCAATGGTAATCTGTGCTTTTCAGTATAAAAGATGAAGTTTAACTAGCTTATATTTTCCCTGGCTCATCAACATGCTTATGACATTATTAAATAAAACCTGTCCATTTTAATTGCATAGCTTATTTTAGATCTAGAGATGGCTTCACTGAATCCCATTGCTTCTTTATGCAATGCAGACTAATCGTGACTAGTGGGAAGGGCCACAGAGCTGTACATAGCTTCTTGAAAATAGGAATCTGTGGTAATGCCCAAATGCAATGCTAAGCCTCCTTGATTGAGAATTAAATTGAAATACATTGACTGAAGGGGCAGTCAGGCAGGGGAAAAAAAGGCTAGACGATGCTGGACATCCTCCAGCCATGAAATGAAGCAACGTTCAGCTTTAAGAACAAGTAGGGATATTGCGTACGATGTAAAAAAAAATTTCCCCTTCTTCAGGGTTGGATTTTTCCTTATTGGAGTTCATAGGCAGGCGGGCTAGGATAAACCTAAAGTGAAGTGCAAGTAAGTGGTAAATAAACCTCTACCCGGGGGGGCGTGGCTTGGCACGCAGCGCGGATGGCAGCATAGAGAAGGAGCTCTCCCAGCCCTGCGGCTAAATCTTGCTAAAACTGACCTCTGAAGCTCGATATGGGCAAGCCACATCAGCTCCAGGACGCCTACACACCGAGAAGATCGTCCTCGGTCCCCAGAACGAGGAAAATCCCGGACTTATTTAAGTCCCAGCAGTCGGTCAAGCACATAGGGGACGAAGCCAATATGGCGCCGGAGGACCACGAGGATGCACTCAGCGAGGACTCGCAGCAGGCCTCCGAGGACGGGGTAAGACACAGACCGGCAGCAGACCACCCTCTCTCATACGGGGACATGTCAGCCTTCGTGGCTGACATTAAAAGCACGTTCTCTTCGGCTATTACTGAGTTGAAGGCGGACATCCTCGCGCTCAATGAACGAGCGATAC
>BLSH010084874.1:411863-435518 GCA_018402905.1 Glandirana rugosa | reverse complement strand
CGCTTGGGTATAGTGACAAGACGTTTATAGACCTTTGACACACATTGTGAAAGTTTCCAGATATTTGCAGAACAGTGATATGGGTTCGCCTGGTTTTAGTTAAAGTGTTACACACAGTTTCCAGATGTTTGCAGAACAGTAGTTCAGTTTGTCCCGGTTTTATGTAAAGTGTTACACACAGTTTCCAGATGTTTGCAGAACAGTAGTTCATTTTGTCTCGGTTTTAGTTAAAGTGTTACACACAGTTTCCAGCTGTTTGCAGAACAGTAGTATGGTTTCTCCCAGTTTTATTTAAAGTGTTACACACAGTTTCCAGATGTTTGCAGAACAGTAGTATGGTTTCTCCCGGTTTTATTTAAAGTGTTACACACAGTTTCCAGATGTTTGCAGAACAGTGATATGGGTTCTCCCGGCTTATTTATACTTTTTTGACACAGTTTGAAGATGATTTTAGAACAGTTATATGGCTTCTACCGTTAATTAATACTTTTCAGACACAGTTTGAAGATGGTCCACATCCACCTCCATTTTTGTTTTTTTATGTTTTTATTTTTTTTTTTAATATTTAAAGTTATTTCCCTGTCCCCATTTCTTTGTAGGGCACTTGTCCCACCCTTACCCCCATTTCCTTCCTTTTGCAGACCTCTAGGACTTTCAAGGACTTTTTTACAGCCATTTCTGTGCCTAAAAGTTCGGGTCCCCATTAATTTCAATGGGGTTCGGGGTCGGGGACAAAGTTCGGGTTCTGTCCGGACCCGAACACGGACTTTGTCCCGAAGTTCAGGCGAACCAGCAGAACCCGGACTTCCAGAAGTTTGCTCAACTCTAGTCCTTAACCCATCAGCAGGACCGATATCTGCTCATTTGTTCAATGAGCACTACCAAGCAATACATATGGGATGAGCACTGCCCGAGTCCTACAAAATGACATCCAGCAGGCCACTGGTATCAATGTCTCTGACCAAACAATCAGTAACAGAATTTATGACGGTAGCCTGAGGGCCCGACGTCCTGTGCTCACTGCTCGGCACCGTGGAGCTCAATTGGCATTTGCCATTGAACACCAGTATTGGCAGGTCAGCCACTGGCACCCTGCACTTTTCACAGATGAGAGCAGGTTCACCCTGGGCACATGTGACAGATGTGAAAGGGTTTGGAGAAACTGTGGAGAATGTTATGCTGCCTGTAACATCATTCAGCATGACTGGTTTGGTGGTAGTTCAGTGATGGTCTGGGGAGGCATATCCATGGAGGGACACACAGACCTCTATAGGCTAAACAATGGCACCTTGGTTGCCAATAGGTATTAGGGTGAAATCCTTGGACTCATTGTCAGACCCTACACTGGTGCAGTGGTTCCTGGGTTCCTCCTAGTGCACGACAATGCCTGGCCTCATGTGGCGAGAGCAGGCAGCCAGTTCCTGTGTGGATGAAGAAATTAATACCATTGAATGGCCCCCATGCTAGCCTAACTTAAATTCAATAGAACACTTCTGAGACATTAAGTTTCGGTCCATCCAAGGCCACCGGGTTGCACCTCAGTCTGTTCAGGAGCTCAGTGAAGCCTTGGTTCAGATCTGTGAGGAAATACCCCAGGACACCATCTGCCGCATCATTGGGAGCATGCCCCAATGTTGTCAGGCATGCATACAAGCATGTGGGTGCCATACAAACTACTGAGTACCATTTTGAGTTGCTGCAATGAAAAAATTCAGCAAAATGGACTAGCCTGCTGCATCATTTTTTCACTTTGAATTTTGGGGTGTCTTTGAATTCAGCCCCTTGTAGGTTGATACTTTTTGTTTCTATCAAACAATGTGGCATCCTTTTGTTCTTAACACATTACCCAGTCAATATTAGTATACTGTAGATATCCAGCATAATATTTTTCCCCATTGAGATCTGATGTGTTTTCAAAGTGTTCCTTTAATTTTTTGAGCAGTGTATATACCATACATTATTCTCTTTTCTTCTGTTAATATTTGATAAAAACGTATTTAAAATAAATAAATAAATACATACAAATGTTGGTTACATAGCTGTTATGATGATGCTTTGGCTTCAGTGTTTTTTGACTAGATTACCTGTAACAAGTATAAAGATAATTGATGCTTTTGGGACACCCATTTGCAACATGTTTGTTATGAGTCTGTCACTTAACCACTTAAGGACCGAGCCTCTTTTTGAGATTCAGTGTTTACAATTTACATGGGGGTGGGGATTGGCACAAGGTTTGTGTACGTTAAACAACAAGACAGATGACATATGACCAACGGTTGATAGCAGGGAAAGTGAAGGTAAAATCTATTACACATTTCCTTACATTTCTACTGAGGGAAGGTGGCAGCAGTGTTTATATGTATGTTACATATGTTTATCATGTCTAATATGCATATTTAAAATGTGTTACACTAGAATGGGGGGTAGTAAAAAGCAAAATAGAGAAAGAACATATAAAATTGTAGTTTTGGTAACTTAAAGAAGTAGTAAAGTGACTTTTTTCAGTGTTGTATTTTCTATTTCAATGAGGAACACATTCAAGTAAAAAGTACTTGAATTATAGGCAGAACAGTCTTTTGATGGATTGATTGCAATGGTATGCAAGGTGAACAGAGTGTGTTTATATACTGTATAAAATATGTTTGCCTATAGTGATTCAGATTGAAAAGCTTCACATTCCTTAAGATGCGTGCTTTCCAAAAAATTGTGATCATGCTGATAATTCATATACTGTAGAACATGTTTTTATCACAGATTTTTGAATTTATGGTTACTTTCACACTGTCATTCAAATACCAATAAATTATGTATTATGTCTTTAACTACCATGGTTTTTCTACTCTGTCCATTAGTCTGGAATGAGTCAAATCAATAAACATTGATGATAATATTGTGCTTTCTGCTATAAAATATTTATAGTAATCGACTATCAGGGGTAAGCAAAGAACAATATGTTCTGAGTTTTGCACTGCTAAATAAAGAATTTGCTGTAATGTATATAGGTATAAACAGTGGGTGTTCTAAAAAGAGAGTGCTTCTCAACCTAAGTGGGCTTAGCTACATGATGGAGCCCAGGCAGGCCAGGAATACATTTTAGGGACTCTGGAGCTGAGTGTATATGGGCCTCAAGGAAGTCTGTGAGAGCTTAAAGTGTTTGTTACCCCAGCATTTCATATTCCTGATGTGCCTGCTGTACCATGTGTTTGTATGAAGAAGCATCCAGTTCTCTTTGTACTGCTTCCTTTTTGTGAAATCACTGGTGTGCCTGCCAGTCCCTGTGCCTTCCGATTAAAAACTGACTACACTAGGCACAGAGTGGTCAGTTCTCTATGCAGAGAACTCGGCCTACTCCCCTCCATTCATCAGACTGGTCCTGGCACCCCCCTCCCTTACACAGCCATTCCCTGAGAAGATCAGTGTGCTGCAGTTTCTCCTCACCCAGCTCTTATACAGCTGGGAATGTAATCATGTATAAAAAAGGGAAAAAAGGTATTTATAATATTTTATATCTATACACAAGTGTTTTGCCTTTCATTTCAGTATTACATTTAACTTTAGTTTTAAAAGGTGATCGTTTACAATCACTTTAACTGAGGGCAACCTCAGTTATCATTGGACAACAGGCAAGTTGTCACAATCTGCAGTTGAGTAGTGTTTTTAAATATTGAATTGTTTAATAATTTGGGTACCAGTTGGGGAAAATAGGAGCAGTGAGCCATCCAGATCCTATAGGCAAAGCATGAGTCTCAGTTTCAGCTTGATGTGCTTGTACCTAAATTGGTGAACTTGTGAAGCTCTACATCATGTGTCCATATGGTATACCATTCAACTGACATTCTTTGCCTGTTCCCATATAGCACTTGTATGTTGTTTATAATTGGGAAAATGTATAAAAATAAAAAAGGAACGGTGCCTTGTTCACTAATGCCAGGAGCCTGGCAGACAAGATGGGAGAACTAGAGTTTCTACTGTATGAAGGGAATTTAGATTTTGTGGGAATTTCAGAGACTTGGTTCAACAGCTCTCATGATTGGTTGGCTACCATTCAGGGGTATTCCCTATATCTCAGGGATAGGGAGGGGAAAAAAGGGGGAGGGGCATGCCTCATATTAAAAATGACGTACAAGTAAATGTGAGGGATGACATTACTAGTGGATCAAGGGAGGAGATTGAATCCTTATGGGTAGAGCTACAAAGGGAAGATACCAATGGGAAAGTAATACTGGGGATATGCTATAGGCCCCCTAACCAGAGGGAAGAGGGGGAGGCTGACCTCCTATCACAGTTTGGAATAGCGGCAAGGATGGGAAGTGTCATTATAATGGGGGATTTTAATTATCCAGATGTAGACTGGGTGAAAGGTATTGCGCATTCAGCTAAGGCTCGCCATTTTCTAAATGTCCTGCAGGACAATTTCATGGGTCAGATGGTAAATGCAAAGAAATAAAGCATGATTAGACCTTTTGATTACTAACAACACAGACCTGATCACAGATGTGGAAGTAAGGGGCAATTTAGGAAGTAGCAATCACAGATCAATTAGTTTCAGTATAAATCACACAAATAGGAAACATAAGGGGAATACAAAGACACTGAATTTTAAAGTGGTAGTAAACCTGCACCAAGAAAAAAAACCCTGCAAGACAATAGCAAAATGTGTTAGTATGCATCGCATACTAGCACATTATGAAATACTTAACTTAGAACGAGGCTCCTGCAGCCCGACACGATCAGTGCTGAGGGAGCTGACATGATGTCCCTCTTATTTCTTCCGGGAACGTGGCTCTGGTGCTGTGACTGGCAGCGAGCTCTTATTTTCCGGCAGCCTCCGCCGGATCATCATGCGCCATGACGTCAGGCGGCTGCATGCAGTGCGAATATCTCCTAAACCATACAGGTTTTGGAGATATTCATTTTATAATAGGGTTTACCTGTAGGTAAAAATCGCATTAGGGGGTATACAACCTCTTTAAGAGAGCCAACTTCCGTAAACTACGCTCCTTGCTGGAAGATGTTAGTTGGGATAAAATTCTAGGAACAATGAACGTGGAGGAAAAATGGGAGTGCTTCAAGAACACACTAAACAACGGTATTAGCCAGTGTATCCCAACAGGAAATAAATTTAAAAAAAGCTAATAAAGGACCAGGGTGGCTTAACTCCGACGTAAAAGTACATATAAAAGCAAAGAAGGCCTTCAAAAAATACAAGGCTGAAGGGTCTCTGTCAGCATTCCATCTTTATAAGGTATGCAATAAGAAATGTAAGGGTGCAATCAGGGAGGCTAAGATAGAACATGAAAAACACATAGCAAAGGAGAGTAAAAAATATCCCAAGAAATTCTTTAAGTATATAAATAGTAAGAGAGGGAGGTCAGATCATATAGGTCCCATAAAGAATGATGAAGGGAATCTGGTTACAAAAGTTGGAGAGATGGCGAAGGTTTTAAAGGTATTCTTCTCCTCAGTATTCATGAGGGAAATGGGGGACTCCAGTGTCCAAAACTACAATGTTGGTCCTCATGACAGGTCACAGCAAGCACCCTCATGGCTAACTGAGGATAAAATTAGGAATAGCCCTGAAAAACTTAACGTTAATAAGTTACCGGGACAAGATGGCTTGCACCCAAGGGTTCTTAAGGAACTCAGTCAAGAAATTTCCAGAGCATTGTACCTAATTTTTAAAAACAGTCTACTGACTGGTATGGTACTAGCTGATTGGAGAAAAGCCAATGTAGCACCAATATATAAAAAAGGACCAAGATATATCTCTGGGAACTACAGGCCAGTTAGCTTAACATGAATAATATGCAATCATTTAGAACAAATGATAAGGGATTATATACAAGATTATTGTAATGAAAACTGTATCATTAGCGGTAATCAGCATTGTTTCATGAAGAATCCTTCCTGCCAAACCAATCTATTAACCTTCTATGAGGAGGTGAGCTACTATCTTGATAAAGGAAGGCCTGTAGACGTGGTATATCTAGATTTTGCAAAGGCATTTGATACAGTCCCCCATAAACGCTTAATGTACAAACTAAGGTCTGTTGGCATGGATCAAAAGGTGAGTACATGGACTGAAAACTGTTTACAGGGGCGAGTCCAGAGGGTGGAGATAAATGGGGAGAATGGTCTGGTGTGGAAAGTGGGGTTCCCCAGGGATCTGTCCTGGGTCCTATTTAATTTAGTCATAAACAATCTGGAGGATGGGATTAACAGCTCAATCTCAATATTTGTGGATGATACCAAGCTAAGCAGGGCAATAATTTCTCCACAGGATGTGGAAACCTTGCAAGAAGATCTGAACAAATGAATGAAGTGGGCAAATAAGTGGCAAATGAGGTTTAATGTAGAAAAATGTAAAATAATGCATTTGGGTACCAAGAATATGAACCCAAACAACTCACTAGGAGAGCCTCTGGGGGAATCTAGGATGAAAAAGGGCCTAGGGGTCCTAGTAGGGAACAGGCTCAGCAATGGCATGCAATGCCAAGCTGCTGCAAGCAAAGCCAAAAAAATATTGGCATGCATCAAGAAGGGGGTTAACTCCAGGGATAAATCAATAATTTTCCCACTCTGCAAGTCTCTGGTGAGGCCACACCTGGAGTATGCCGTTCAGTTCTGGGCACCAGTCCTCAGAAAGGATGTCCTGGAACTAGAAAGGGTTCAGAGAAGGGCAACAAAGCTAATTAAGGGACAGGAGGACCATAGTTATGAGGAAAGATTACAAGCACTGAACTTATCCTCTCTGGAGAAGAAACACGTGAGAGGGGATATGATTTCAATGTACAAATACTGTTCTGCGGACCTCACAATAGGGACAAAACTCTTCCGTGTAAGGGAGCACACAAAGGCACGTAGCCATTTACTAAAATTAGAAGAAAGGCTGTTTAACCTTAAACTGTGTAGAGGGTTCTTTATGGTAAGAGCAGTGAGGATGTGGAATTCTCTTCCACAAACAGTGGTTTCAACTGGGAGCATAGATAATTTCAAAAAACTATTAGATGTGCACCTAAGGGACAACAGCATTGAGTGATATACATTGTAGATTGACTAAAAGCACACACATAGGTGGGACTTGATGGACTTGTGTCTTTTTTCAACCTCACAAACTATGTAACTATGTGTAAGTTACAGTTGACTGAATGCAAGAAAACAACAGTTGAATGTTCACTGGATGCTAACAATACACATGCCTTTCTCTTTTTTAGTTTGAATAAATCTGTCCTATTACAGGAGTTTGATAAATCTGTCACTTTGCAGTACTTCCATTGCTGACAGAACAAAGAATTACAATCCAGTACATGTAGGTGTATGCTTAGTACTAACGAAAAGGACTGGTTTCTTGTATAAGCTTGCAAAACTGACATTGCCTTAGGTGGTTTAAAGTACTGCAGTTTGTTATGAGGCATTCTCAGGTGCACACTTCTTAGAAGCCTAGAAAGATTTGAAGTATTTGCAGACCATTCAGCCACAAATATAATGACAACACACATGAAGATGTTTTATAAAGGATTTGTATGATTAATTATTTTGAGTGATTACAACAAATAAATGATTACCCAAAAAAAAATGGAAAATCGGGGGAATTTGCAGATATGTCAGCTTTATAATATAAGAAAAAAGAGTACACTGTTAACATTGTCGATATTTACATTTTTAAAAAATATGTGGATCATTATGTAATAAAATGATAAACTGATGCATTTTGTGGTTGCTTACTTCCAACATAGGATCAGTTAGGTCTCACATCTATATTCTGACCACAAAAAAGTAGCTACCTGTCTTATTCAATGAATTCCTAATTCGTATGTTCACTAACCCACAAAAACCAATCATAATTCACTTTGCTATCATCAGTCGAGTGCAAAATGAACTTTTATTAGGACTGAGCTGAGTTAAACATGAGATAAAGAACCCAGCCTGGTTGCAGTTTGGCAAACAAATTGGGCAGTTTTGAGCAATGCCCGCTGACTTGCTTACATGGCGAAGCTGCACCAGCATTGCAGGAATTTTAAAACAGCAGAAGGCATCCCGAATGATGTCATTGACCGATTATTGTTATGAGCATATTTGGTCAATGATGTCATCCAGGATCCCTGGCCCCTTCATTTACATTTCTACAGCACTGAGGAGATGCTGTTTACAAGGGGAGTTGCAGTGGGACAGCATCTTTTTTTTCAGCAGATTGTCGGTAGAGTTCTTTTACTATGACACTGAAAGGGTAGGCAAAGATGGCACGTGCCATAATAGGGGGCTTCTAAAAATACCTCCTAGGGGTGGCTGAGGGTAATTGGACTCAGCTTCATACTGGAGATCATTTAAGTATTCGTAAATCGGCTTGTGTTTTTTTTTTAATGGTTTTTAAATATTTCTAGAATGTGTTGCTTTTTACATAGCCGCTGCAAGAAATAGTTTTACAGATGATATTTTTGTATTAACTGTATATTTATCCATAATAATGCAGCAAATGATAACACATAAAGTTAATAAAATTAAGCATAAGAACTCTTGCTTATAGCTCCAACATGCATCAGCATACTATGACTGTATTAATGTTTCTGTGTTCTTATCAAAAGGATAAGATTTTCCATTATACTAAAAGTTTGCATCTCTTCTAGAATGATATTGGAGGACAGCGCAGCTTGATAAATAAATGGACTACATTTCTTAAAGCCCGTTTGGTGTGTTCGATTCCAGGACCAGACGGAGGGGACACATACTTTGATGAATTGCGTAAGTTGTATGTAATCTCCCTCATCACTCATCTTTTGGAGATGTACATAAAACATGTTAGATTTTATCAGGTTGATCTCCAGCTGTGATTGCTATATTCTGACAAGAACATACAGCTCATTGCTTCAGGAAAGAGTCCCTTAACATCACCTGGCTAATATAGTAAAGTGCCATGACAACATATATCGAAACAGATAAACATTTGTTTACATCTGACAACAAATCTAGAACACTCTCCACATCCAAAACATTTCAGCCCATGAGAATGATGACATTACAAATACACTTTGACATTTGACTTGTTTTACTGGCTATGGCAGTCTGCGGCTATAATATTACATTGGCTCTTGAAATACTTTTAAATTCATAATATTTAATCTGCTTATCTTTCACTGTTATTTTAAAAAAAAAATCTTGGTCTGAAATAAGTAAGTTTACTGGCATACTGAAACAGCAAGCAGTAGATCTATCATGATGCTTGGAACACTGCATTTTTGCAGATGACACTCTATTACACAAGTAGAATCATCCCTAAACAAATAAAAGAAAAACAAGTAAAAGCTGCTAATACTATTTAGGAAAAACAATATCTCACAAAAGTGAGTACACCCCTCAAATTTTTGAAAATATTTTATTATAATTTTTCATGTGACAACACTGAAGACATGACACTTTGCTAGACTGTAAAGCAGTGAGTGTACAGCTTGTATAACAGTGTAAATTTGCTGTCCCCTCAAAATAACTCAAAACACAGCTATTAATGTCTAAACCTCTGGCAACAAAAGTGAGTACACCCCTAAGTGAAAATGTCCAAATTGGTCCCAAAGTGTCAATATTTTGTGTGGCCACCATTATTTTCGAGCACTGCCTTAACCCTCTTGGGCATGGAGTTCATCAGAGCTTCACAGGTTGCCACTGGAGTCCTCTTCCACTCCTCCATGATGATATCATGGAGCTGGTAGATGTTAGAGACCTTGTGCTCCTGCACCTTCCACTTAAGGATGCCCCATAGATAAGTATAAGAAGGAGTGCAGGGCTTCAGAAAAACATATACTCAATGGTCAGTCCATATAGGCAACACCACTAGTGTTCATGCAATGAAGGCAAAATCATCCACAACGTGCTTCAGTGAAACTCCTCCACCAATAAACAGATGGCTGCTCACCTTCTTAAGTGGACCCTCTGAACGAGGATCAATAACGCTTCCTTTAACCCTTACAAGGGGGAGACATCCACTCAAGGGACAAGTGAGATGTATGTCTTCCTCAAAATTACAGCTCCAAGCATCAGGTGTCACATATAATATAAAAGACATTCCATAGTGCTCTCCGTCATATAAAACACAATTTATTTAAAAAATATTGCACTTACATAGTCTGCACTGTGACCCAGTGCCTGGTGTACAGTGCAGAAAAAATGAAGCAAGGCATTACATCAGATGTTACATTCAAGAGCCGGCATTGGCCGCGGGTGACGTCATATAACTCATTTAACTCCTCCCCTTCCGATGCCCCATAGATGTTCAATAAGGTTAAGGTTTGGGGACATGCTTGGCCAGTTTATCACCTTTTCCCTCAGCTTCCTTAGCAAGGCAATGGTCATCTTGGAAGTGGGTTTGGGGTCGTTATCATGTTGAAATGCTGCCCTGCAGCCCAGTCTTCAAACGGAGGGGATCATGTTCTGCTTCAATATGTCACAGTACATGTTGGCATTCATGGTTCCCTCAATGAACTGTAGCTCCCCAGTGCTGGCAGCCCTCATGCAACCCCAGACCATGACATTCCAACCGCCAAGCTTGACTGTAAGCAAGACACAGTTGTCTTTGTACTCCTCACCTGGTTGCCGCCACACACGCTTGACACCATCTGAACCAATAAAGTTTATCTTGGCCTCATTAGACTACAGGACATGGTTCCAATAATTCATGTCCTTAGTTTGCTTGTCTTCAGCAAACTGTTTGCAGGCTTTCTTGTGCATCATCTTTAGAAGAGGCTTCCTTCTGGGATGGCAGCCATGCAGACCAATTTAATGCAGTGTGCAGCGTATGGACTGAGCACTGGCAGGCTGACCCCCCACCCCTTCAAACTCTGCTGTAATTCTGGCAGCACTCATACATCTATTTCCCAAAGACAACCTCTGGATATGATGCTGAACATGTGCACTCAACTTCTTTGGTCGACCATGGCGAGGCCTGTTCTGAAAGGACCTGTCCTGTTAAACCACTGTATGGTCTTGGCCACCGTGCTGCAGCTCATTTTTAGAGTCTTCACAATCTTCTTATAGCCTAGGCCATCTTTATGTAGAGCAACAATTCTTTTTTTCAGATCCTCAGAGAGTTCTTTGCCATGAGGTGCCATGTTGAACTTCCAGTGACCAGTATGAGAGAGTGGGAGCGATAACACCAAATTTAACACACCTGCTCCCCATTCACACCTGAGACCTTGTAACACTAATGAGTCAGAGTCACATGACACCAGGGAGGGAAAATGGCTAATTGGGCCCAATTTGGACATTTTCATTTAGGGGTTGCCAGCGGCTTAGACATTAATGGCAGTGTGTTGAGTCATTTTGAGGGGACAGAAAATTTACACTGTTATACAAGCTATACGCTGGCTACTTTACATTGTAGCAAAGTGTCATTTCTTTAGTGTTGTCACATGAAAAGATATAATAAAATATTTACAAAAATGTGAGGGGTGTACTCACTTTTGTTAGATACTGTATATTGAATGAGCTAAAGTTGCGGAATTCCACTCAGTTTACATTAAAGTATTTGTTACACCAACATTTCATATTCCTGATATCTGTTGTACCATGTACTTATGTTAAATGTTAAAATGTATCCTATTCTCTTTGAATTGCTTATTTTGTGTGAAATTCCTGGTGATCTTACCATTCCCCCTGCTTTCCTATTTTAAATTGACATGAAGCCCAGGTTCACTCTGACTGCATATTAGAAATCATAAGAGACATATATACATCCAGTGTACATGTTGAAATTACCTAACATTATGCATTCGTTACAATTAATGATTCCCAACCTATGACAAAATTCTGTACTTTTCTATGCTATTTGGTTATATTTGGTTTTGGTTATATTCCATATTGCCTTGGTACATTTCTGTCAAATTGCTCTAATATGGAAAAGTATAATAAAAATGTTATGAAAAAAAAAAAATCATGAGAGTTCAGTTGATCTTGCATGATTTCATACCTGCATGTCAGTCCGACTTCGGGAGCGATTTCAGAGACATCTGTGTGGGTTCCTGCAGAGATGTCTATTGAAATCACCCCTGAAGTCGCCAAAAGCAGTGCAGGAACTACTTTTGGGAATTGGTGCAGCGCCACAGTCAGCATTGCACCGATTCGGATGGTGCTATTGTCAGCAATAGCCGCCAATTTAGCATGCGATTTGACATGTCAAATGGCATGCCAAATTGACCCGATGTGAACGTGGGTGGAAGCACATCCAGTCCAGTCTGGGGGTGCTGGGAAAATAGCCTGTCTATTCTCAAATGGCCAGGATGACACCCGCCACAATCTCCACCCCAGGTCTCTATGCCCATGGCCCAAGCACCCTTTGCAGCTGAGAACAGATTATGTGAACACGTATACAAAAGAGAAAAACATGTATTTATGTATGTGCAAATATATATATATATATATATATATATATATATATATATAGGTACAGTATCTCACAAAAGTGAGTACACCCCTCACATTTTTGTAAATATTTTATTATATCTTTTCATGTGATAACACTGAAGAAATTACACTTTGCTACAATGTAAAGTAGTAAGTGTACGGCTTTTATAACAGTGTCAATTTGCTGCCCCCTCAAAATAACTCAACACTAATTAATGTCACCATTAATCAACACCATTAATGTCTAAACCGCTGGCAACAAAAGTCATTACACCCCTAAGTGAAAATTTCCAAATTGGGCCTAAAGGGTCAATATTTTGTGTGGCCACCATTATTTTCCAGCACTGCCTTAACCCTCTTGGGCTTCTTGTAGTTCACCAAAGCTTCACAGGTTGCCACTGGAGTCCTCTTCCATTCCTCCATGACAACATCCCGGTGCTGGTGGAGACCTTGCACTCCTCCACCTTCCATTTGAGGATGCCCCACAGATGCTCAATAGGGTTTAAGTCTGGGGCCAGCTTGGCCAGTCCATCACCTTTACCCTCAGCTTCTTTAGCAAGGCAGTGGTCGTCTTGGAGGTGTGTTTGGGCTCATTAATATCTTGGAATACTACCCTGCATCACAGACTCTGAAGGGAGGTGATCATGCAGTGCTTCAGTATGTCACAGTACATGTTGGCATTCATGGTTCCCTCAATGAACTGTAGCTCCCCAGTGCTGGCAGCACTCATGCAGCCCCACACCATGACACTCCAACACCATGCTTGACTGTAGGCAAGACACACTTGTCTTTTGTACTCCTTACCTGGTTGCTGAAAACACGCTTGATACCATCTTAACCAAATAAGTTCATCTTGTTCTCATCAGACCACAGGACATGATTCCAGTAATACATGTCCTTTGTCTGCTTGTCTTCAGCAAACTGTTTGCAGGCTTTCTTGTGCATCATCTTTAGAAGAGGCTTCCTTCAGTGATGACAGCCATGCAGACCAATTTGATATAGTGTGCAGCGTATGGTCTGAGCACTGACAGGCTAACCCCCCACCCCTTCATTCTCAGCAGCAATGCTGACAGCACGCATACATCTATTTCCCAAAGATAACTTCTAGATATGATGCTGAGCATGTGCACGCAACTTCTTTGGTAGATCATGGCGAGGCCTGATCTGAGTGGAACCTGTCCTGTTAAACCACTGTATGGTCTTGGTCACCATGCGACAGCTCAGTGTCAGGGTCTTGGCAATCTTATTATAGCCTTAACCATGTTTTTTATCAGATCCTCAATGAGTTCTTTGCCATGAGGTGCCATGTTGAACTTCCAGTGACCAGTATGAGAAAGTGAGAGCGATAACACCAAATTTAACACACCTGCTCCCCATTCACACCTGAGACTTTGTAACATTAACAAGTCACATGACACCAGGGAGGGAAAATGGCTAATTAGGCCCCGTTTGGACATTTTCACTTTGGGGTGTACTCACTTTTGTTGCCAGTGGTTTAGACATTAATGGCTGTGTATTAAGTTATTTTGAGGGGACTGCAAATTTACACTGTTATACAAGCTGTACACTAACTACTTTACATTGTAGCAAAGTGTCATTTCTTCAGTGTTGTCACATGAAAAGATTTAATAAAATATTTAAAAAATGTGAGGGGTGTACTCACTTTTGTGAGATACATTTATGAGGTCAGGTGCTGATGTTGAACAGGAAAGCCTGGCTTGCAGTCTCTGCTCTGCTCATCCCATAGGGGTTCTATCGGGTTGAGCTCAAGTTCCTTCACCCCAAACTTGCTCATCCATGTCTTTATGGACCTTGCTTTGTGCACTGGTGTGCAGTCAAGTTGGAACAGGAAGGTGCCATTCCCAAACTGTTCCCACAAAGTTGGGAGCATAAAATTGACCAAGATGTCTTGGTATGCTGATGCCTTAAGAGTTCCCTTCATTGGAACTAAGAGGCCAAGCCCAACCTCTGAGAAACACCACCATAATCCTCCCTCCACCAAAGGATTTGGACCAGTGCACAATGCAAGGTCCATAAAGACATGGATGAATGATTTTGGGGTGGAGAAACTAGACTGGCCTACGCAGAGTCTTGACCTCAACTCAACACCTTTGGGATGAATTAGAGCGAAGACTGTGAGCCAGGCCTTCTTGTCCAACATCAGTGCCTGACCTTACAAATGCACTTCTGGAAGAAAGGTAAAACATTCCCATAGACACACTCCTAAACTTTGTGGACAGCCTTCCCAGAAGAGTTGAAGCTGTTATAGCTGCAAAGGGTGGGCCAACTCAGTAATGAACCCCACGGAATAAGACTAAGATGCCATTAAAGTTCATGTGCGCGTAAAGGCAGGCATCACAATACTTTTGACAATATAGTGTGTATATATATATATATATATATATATATACTATATATGTATGTAATGGCCCCCCTGGGTCTACTGGAGGCAAGGAGGGACCTCCAGAGGCAGTGGCAAGCTAGCATTAACCCCAGGGCTGAGTCCGTGGCTATAATGGGGACAGAATTTGGGCACCAGTCACCTTAAATATTTTCAATGCTTTAACCACTTAACCACTTACCAACCGGAAGGTTTTCCAGCTTTAGGACCAGAGCACTTTTTGCGATTCGGCACTGCGTCGCTTTAACTGACAATTGTGCGGTCGTGCGACGTTGCACCCAAACAAAATTTGTGTCCTTTTTTTCCCACAGATATAGCTTTCTTTTGGTGGTATTTGATCACCTCTGCGTCATTTCTAATCGCAGCTATAAACAAAAGAAGAGCGACCATTTTGCAAAAAAACCTCAAATTTCTTACTTTTTGCTAAAATTCAAATCCCAAAAAAAAATCTAAAAAAACATTTTTTTTCACCGGTTTTGGCCGATTTATATTTTTCCTCATATTTGTGATAAAAAAAATCGCAATCAGCGTTTATGGATTGTGCAAAAGTGGCCGCGTTTTTAAGGACGATGACAATTCATTTCTGTGGTTTTTATTTTTTTTTATTTTTTACTAGTAATGGCGGCGATCTGCGATTTTTAGCGGTACTGCGAAATTGCAGCGGACATGTCGGACATTTTTGACACTTTTTTGGGACCAATGACATTTATTCAGAGATCAGAAATTTAAATGTCCACTGATTACTGTATAAATGTCATTGGCAGTGAAGGGGTTAACCTGGGGGAGGAGAGCTAGGGGTTAACTGTGTTCCCTGGGTGTGTTCTTACTGTGGGGGGTTGGGCTAACATGGGCATGAGAGATCTAACTGATCCCAGTGACAGGGATCAGTAGATCACCCATGCCCCTACTAACAGAGCGGGGAACCGCCGTGTTTACATCGGCGGCTCCCTGTTCTTTCCCTGTGGCTGCTCATCGCGGCTCGCCGGCGGACATCGGGTCCGCCCGAGCCGCGGGCACACTCCTCAGGAGTGCGACGGGTGCGCGCGCGCTGCCGGCGGCGCTCGCGCGCCCCCTAGTGGCTGATTGCCGTCTTTTTACGGCGATTCGCGCTCAGCATCCAGACTGCCGCCGTGAAAACACGGCGCGCGGTCGGAAACCTGTTAAGGATCGGAATGATTTAACCCCTTAATGACCAAGCCATTTTTTGCGATATGCACTGTGTCACTTTAACTGACAATTGTGTGGTCGTGTGACCAAACAAAATTTATGTTTTTTTCCCCACAAATAGAAATTTCTTGTGGTGGTATTTGATCACCTCTGTGGTTTTTATGTTTTGTGCTATAAACAAAAAAAGAGTGATAATTTTGAAAAAAAGCAATATTTTTTTACTTTTTGCTATAATAAATATCCCCCCAAAAAATATAAAAAAACAAATTTCTTCCTCAGTTTAGGCTGGTATATATTCTTCCACATACTTTTGGGAAAAAAATCGCAATAAGCGTATATTGATTGGTTTGCACAAAAGTTATGGCGTCTACAACATAGGGAATAGATTTATGGCATTTTTATTATTATTTTTTATTGGTAATGGGCGGTGATCTGCGATTCTTAGCGGGACTACAACATTGCGGCGGACAGATCGGACACCTAACTGACATTTTTGACACTTTTTTGGAAACCAGTGACATTATTACAGTAATCAGTGCTGAAAATATGCACTGTTATTGTACTAATGACACTGGCAAGGAAGGGGTAAACGTTAGGGGTGATCAAGGGGTTAAATGTGTTCCCCACAGGTGTTTTCTAAATGTATGGGGGATGGGCTGCCTGGGGATACACACAGAACTGTCTTCCTGCATAGCAGAAAGACAGGATCTGTGTGATCTCCCCTGTCAGAATGGAGATCTGCCTTGTTTACACAGGCATTTACACATTCCCATTATGTCACTGCGGCGAACGATCGCGGGAGGCTGGTGGACATCGAGTCCGCCCCACCCACTAATTGGCTCCCCCTGCTGGACAGTGGGTGCACCCACAATAAAGAGTTCCCGAGTCAATGTACAATGACGCCAATTTGCGGGAAAGAGCTGTCCTGCCGTCGTACAATGACGGCAGCTGGTCAGCAAGGGGTTAAAGTAGAACTTGAAAGAAGTAGTAGGAGAGAGGATTGGGGGGTCAGATACCAGTTGCAGGTCACTTACAGACTCCTTGGATCCAAAAGTAACACAGCTTTCTCTTTCTGGGATCTTGAATACCTGGATAGGCCTCTCACACAGACCTAGCAGCCAGTAGACCTACTGGATAGGCCTCTCTCACTAACCTAGCAGCCAGGAGCTAGTTGCCACAGTTTCTATTGTAGAATGGGATTCAGCTTCACAGTGTCAAAACCTTTAAGCCATCTGGCAACACTGTAAGCACATTTTATGTATAGGTGCATCCTCCAAACGAGTCGCCAGGCCCCCCTGAGAGACCAGCCTTCATCCTAGCTCTCTTCAGCAAGGTTCCTCCCCTGGATCTTCTCAGCTTGGCTTGTTTTCTTCCACACAGCTAATACAGCCTAAGGACCACCTCAGGAATAGTAGGCCCTAGACAGGCTTCTGGGCCTACTTGCAGAGCTCACTGCAGCAGCATGTCCTCAGGCCAGGAGGGCCTGAGGTAGAAGAGAGTCAGCACATGTCCCCGCCCAAATAAATATCCCTTTCCCAGGACTCACAGCGGCTAGGAACCTTTACTGGGCTGTCTGGAAGAAAAATAACTATTCATATACCAACCTAAATGCATAAATTGCTCAGAACAAAGTATTTTTTTTATATATATATTCAAATAAGGGTATACCTTCACCCCCATTAACAAGGCAGAAAAGAGAGCTAGCTCTCTTTTCTGCATAGCTCAACCTAGTTGTACTTGTCATACTGGCCTGTGGTACCAGTGACACCTACTGGTGACAGTGAGAAATGCACAGCCCAACTGAGATTAGAGCAAGACTGTTTACAGCTCAGCCAAAATGAAGTTTACATTATACACACACTAATATATATATATATATATATATATATATATATATATATATATATATATATATATATACACAAATATTTTGCCTTTAATTTCTTTTTTAAGCTGAATGGGTTGTTCTTCACATGAGAGGTGTGTGGGTATGCTGCTACACTGAAGCTTAAGCTGTGTTACCTGCCCTCTGTCTGCTTGTTGTTTTACCATTTAGGTTCAGTTAAAACTCTGATTTATGTATGAAACCTATTTGTGCTGAGTGGACATATTACACTGTATGAGAGAGAGAGCAAAAGACATACACTGGGTCTTTTGGAGAATGTAATAATAATAGTAACATGTCACAACTTGAAATAACACATTCAAGTTACACGTTTATTGGGGATGATGCGGTGGAGACAGCAGTGCTGACATGAAAGGTGTGAAGATGTTAGCTCCCATATACTTACAATGGTGCACTCCGTTTACAGATACTTACTGCAATTTGAGTTGTGGATTAAACCTTTGCTGGAATACAGTATAGTGTATGGCAGATTCCATCTTTCACTTCTGTCAGATGTAAGCAGTTTTAAAACTATGCCCTTGCAATATAATTCTAGCAGATTATACTTAATGGAAAAAAAATAAAATTGTGCAATATTTAGCGTGTGGTCAGCTTTACTCTCACACATTGTCTTCATTCACTCATATACTTTGTAAACAGTTTTTCAGTACATCAACCAATTACTGTGGGCTACTGATGAAGAAAATGTCAGTATCATGCATCAGTATGTCACAGTACATCACAGTACATGTTGGCATTCATGGTTCTCTAAATGAACTGTAGCTCCCCAGTGCCGGCAGCACTCATGCGGCACTCATGCGGCCCCAGACCATGACACTCCCACCACCATGCTCGACTGTAGGCAAGACACACTTGTCCTTGTACTCCTCACCTGGTTACCACCACACACGTTTGACACCATCTGAACTAAATAAGGTTATCTTGGTCTCATCATCTCATCTCATGGTTCCAGTAATCCATGTCCTTAGTCTTCTTGTTTTCAGCAAACTGTTTGCGGGCTTTCTTGTGCATCATCTTTAGAAGAGGCTTCCTTCTGGGACGACAGCCATGCAGGCCACCGTGCTGCAGCTCAGTTTCAGGATCCTGGCAATCTTCTGATAGACTAGGCCATCTTTATGTAGAGCCATGTTGAACTTCCAGTAACCAGTACGAGAGAGTGAGAGCGATAACACGAGTCACATGACACCAGGGAGGGAAAATGGCTAATTGGGCTTAGTTTGGACATTTTCACTTAGGGGTGTACTCACTTTTGTTGCCAGCAGTTAGACATTAATGGCAGTGTGCTAAGTTATTTTGAGGGGACAGCAAATTTACACTGTTATACAAGCTGTACACTCACTACATTGTAGCAAATTGTCATTTCTTCAGTGTTGTCACATGAAAAGATATAATAAAATATTTACAAAAATGTGAGGGGTGTACTCCCTTTTGTTGGATACTATATATATATATATATATATACACGCACATATACTGTTGATGTTTTAAAAATTAATATTACTTAATTGAAATTGTATCTTTTACAGAGGATATCTTTTTGCTGCCAACTAAAGATGAAAGGAACCCAGTTGTATATGGAATTTTCACTACAACAAGGTATTGATTTGAATAATTGAATAATTGCATTTCAGTTTTATTTGTAGATATAGTAAAGATGATAAGTAGAATCTATATTCCCCACTGCTCACAATTTGATTGATGCTTGTATCTACATTGTGCCACACTTTCTGTGTAATATGTTGGATTACAATCACTATATATTTGAAGTTGAAGCTCTATTAATTTATTACTATTAGAATGGTCTTTGCTTATATTAATCACATTGCTAACTAGTATTAGATATGTAGTCAACTGGTTGTAAAAAGATACACGTCCTTCAGATTTAATCACTCCCAAAGAGGCCTTGGGGGTGACGAGGTGATGGATATACCTTTCTGACCTCACAATGACAGACAGAACATTTCCCTTGATCAAAATTTTATCCTAAGGCAGCCCATAGATGATTTGATTTTCTTTCCTTTCACCATGGGTGGAGGGAAAGAAAATCGCTCCATTACCCCATCAACACAGCCAGTGTTGATGGGGGAATGCCTCTCGCCCCCTTCCCCACAGACAAAACACAATGATTTCTGATAACGGCTATAGCTGGCCTCAGTGATCAAATGTAATCGATTGGTCCCTGCTTAACCAGGTGAATTTTGATTCATGTATGGCCGGTTTTACTCTGGGTTCAAACATTTGCAAATAAAACCATTGTCCTTTCTAAATTCTACTATTAATTATCTCATGTGGTAGAATATTCTCTAGAGAAAGTCATCTTTGTTCTTTACACAACTATTGTCCCATTTTTTTCAAATGGACACTGAGAAAGAAAGTTAATGTAACTTTTTTACTGACACCATTGTTTTCACATTCATAAATTAATTTTATTTGTTTCATACTCTGTGTTAATTATAACATTACTTGTTCATTAAAGTACACTGGTAAAAAAAAAGGCAGCATAGAGACTGTTATTGCTGGATTTATGCTAAAAATACTAGTTCCCTAGGTGTTATGCTGATTTGAAGGTTTCCTTTTTAGTTCCATCTTGGAACAGGGATGCTGGTTGAGTCCTCATTTCACTCCAACTTTCTAATGCATGCTTGTTCCAAATAAATAATGTAACATAATAAAATCAGAGACAAATAGGAAACAATCAATTTCAGAAGAAAATATGGTGGTTTTCACATTTGTTCTATGCAGCTTTCCTTTAGCCCTGATTCATACTATGAATCACACAGGAAAATGCTGTGCATCCCTGTGTAATTCACATGGATTTCAGTGCAGTGAGATTTGAGCCCATTCATTTTGAATGGGCTCAAATCGCACTGCATCACACCAAAAGTAGTGTATGCAATACTTTTCAAAAACGCACTGCAAACAGATCACATGGTATTTTTGTATCATGTGATCTGGTGCAGGCAAACGCATTGCGTTTGCGACCTGCATTTGAGGTGTTGTTAACATTAAAACTCACTGCAGATTGCAACGTGCATGGAACATGGGTCTCCTGCACCTCGTTCTAGTATGAACCTAGCCCTAATGAATGAAAAGTTTGTAAAGAATTAGGCTTATTAGCAACCATTGTGGCAACCAGTTCTTGCCCTTTGTCAGTTCTGACTATATCACATTATACACCTAATAAACCTTTATTTAGTCATTTAACTAAACATTTAAATACATTCTGCCTAGATCTTTGCATGTACTACTTTTATACCAGGCTATTAATGTGGGTATAAGCCAAGACATGTTTACTGTAATGCATTCCCTACGTGACAGTATACCTAAAGGCAAAACTTTTTTTTTTAATTTTAGATTTTTTAGATTTTTTAGAATTTTACAGTGTAGAGGGATTACAACACTTGTCAGTTTTTATTGTGGTCTGTTTTTTCATTAGGGAGATTCAGCCTCTCTATTTGTTCTGTTGTGAAAGCTAAAGAAAATCTCAAATTTTTGGTTTTCCCCAGAAAAGTATTAGCAGGAAAATCTTCTAATGGGGACACGAATTCTGCTGATCTGGGGGCCCCAAGGGATTCCCTTAATTTGCAGGGATTCCCTCTCACTTCCTGTTTTGGCTGTGGGATGGGAAGTAAAGGCAAATCTCCCCAATGAGACACGAATGGCAAAAAAAAAAAAACCTGATAAGGGTTATAACCCTCCCTAACTCTATCCAAAATGAAAAAAATGCCTATAGTTCTGCTTTAGGTAAAAATGTTCCACTAATTGTATTGACCCTTCATCTCCTTAAATGCTTAACCACCTCCCACCCAGCTACTGTACATATATGGCTGGGTGGGCGCCTCATCGTTCTGAGTGGACGTTCAGGAACGTCCCTCAGAATGAGTGCTCGCGGCGCGGCCTTGGGGTGTGCTGCAGCTCGATCCTGTGATCATTATAATCACAGGACCTGGCCGAGTAGAGATCAGGATATGGGCACTGTGATTGGCCCTCCTGATCACGTGATGGCTGAGTCCAATTACAGCAGTCACAATGTAAACAGAGACACTTTTCTCTGTGACAGTTCTCTCCCCACCAAGCACCGCAGCTATGTGACAGCTCTCTGTGTGCTGTGTGAAGATGATTTTATACAGAGAACTGTCACAGATTGCCCCACACATAGTACACCAAGCACCACTGATACCACTATCCCCATACACATGTCAGTGTCCCCATAAAACATCTGTACCAGTCCCCAAAACATCTGTCTGTCCCCCATCACATCTGTCACAGTGCACAAAACATCTGTATGTCCCCATCACATCTGTCACCATGCACAAAACATCTGTCTGTCCCTATCACATCTGTCACAGTCCCCAAAACATCTGCATGTCCCCGTCACATCTGTCACAGTGCACAAAACATCTGTCTGTCCCCCATCACCACCAACACCAAATAAACATTGATTTGGGTTATTTTTACCAAAGAAATGTAGCAGTATCATTTTGGGTCAAAATTTATAAAGGGAAATTACTTGTTTGCAAAATTTTAAACAGAAGACATTTTTTTTTTTTTAATTTTCAGTCTTTTTTCATTTGTTAAAAAATAAAAACCCCATTAGTGATTAAATACCACCAAATGAAAGCTCTATTTGTGTGAAAAAAAATATAAAAATTTCATTTTGGTACAGTGTTGCCGCGCAATTTTCATTCAAAGTGCAACAGTGCTGAAAGCTGAAAATTGGTCTGGGAAGGAAGGGGGTGAAAGTGCCCAATATTGAAGTCGTTAAAGTGATTGTAAAGTCTTGTTTTTATTTTGTTTTTTTTAAATAACAAGCATGTTTTACTTACCCCCTCTGTGCAGTTGGTTTTGCACAGAACAGCCTGAATCCTCCTCTTCTTGGGTCCCTCTTTGCTGCTCCTGGCCCCTCCCTCCTATCAAGTGCCCCCTCAGCCAGCAGCTTTCCCTGGGGGCACCGGAGCCGAGTCAGAGCTCCCTGTATCCATTCAGACACGGAGCCCTGACTCGGCCCCAACCCCTCTCTCCCCTGATTGGCTGACTGACTTTGATTGACACCCGTGGGAACCAATGGCACCACTGCTGTGTCTCAGACAATCAGGAGGAGTGTCCTGGATGGCTTAGGCACTTATGGACATCCCTAGAGAGAAAAGGGGCTCAGGTAAGTAATTAGGGGGGTGCTGGGGAGGCTGCTACACACAGAAGGCTTTTATCTTAATGCATAGAATGCATTAAGATAAAAAAAACCTTCTGCCTTTACAACCCCTTTAACTATTTTGCTCCAGCACTGTGCCTGTTGGCAGCAGCACTAATCGGTGTTCCTCTCATTGTCAATACAAGACAAACATGTTAAGAGAGGTAGGTCGAGGGTCCCGTGTGTTCTCCAATGTACAAACAGAACATAACTGTTACTCTCCTTGTGGCTAATCACGACGACGGTTGTCCGTGTCACGACCTCGTTTTATCAATTTCCCCAACATTTCCGTCTTCCAAAAAAAATAGAATTACGTAAGATACGTAATTCTATTTTCGGAAGACACACATCGTCGGAGGGGTCGTGGGGGGATTAATGAATGGACTCGGGGAAAAGAGAGATCCCTACAGGTATTCACGGATTCGGTAGGTCCTGTGAGGAGGACTAACAGACTCTGTGTCGTCACCACGGTAACCAAGGGTGCCCACAGTTAGTTTCAGTCAGTCGGTTAGTCCCCTCTCTCCCCAACCCCGGCTCAGTCCCGAGGCACAGACTTACCTATGTCCCTCGAGACTGAGCCGAGGCCACGGGGGTCCCTTTCGACGA
>BLSH010084874.1:388190-399349 GCA_018402905.1 Glandirana rugosa | reverse complement strand
GAAGGCTAGATTTTAATTTCGTGTGGCAGGAACACTCGAGTGCGCGTCTTCGCTCTTAACCACTTTAAGACCGAGCCTCTTTTTGGAGTTTGGAGGTTATCAGTTAAAAACAGTTTTTTTTGCTATAAAATTACTTAGAACCCCCAAATATTATATATTTTTTTCTAAGACCCTAGAGAATAAAATGGCGGCCATTGCAAAACTTTATGTCACACCGTATTTGCGCAGCGGTCTTAAAAGCGCGATTTTTTTTGAAAAAATTCAGTTTTTTTAGTTAAAAAATAAGACAACAGTAAAGTTAGGTCAATTTTTTTCCATATTGTGAAAGATAATGTTACGCCGAGTAAAATGATACCCAACATGTCATGCTTCAAAATTGCGTCCGCTCGTGGAATGGTGACAAACTTTGCAACATAAAAATCTCCATTGGCGACGTTTAAAAAATTCTACAGGTTAGCATTTTTGCGTAACAGAGGAGGTCTAGGGCTAGAATTATTGCTCTCGCTCTAACGATCGCGGTGATACCTCACATGTGTGGTTTGCACACCGTTTTCATATGTGGGCGGGACTTACGTATGCGTTCGCTTCTGCGCGTGAGCTCACAAGGACGGTGTGCTTTAATTTTTTTTTTTTTTTTAAATTATGTATTTTACTTTTTAATTTTTATTTTTACAACTTTCTTTTTAAAAAAAAAAAATTGATCACTTTTTTTCCTATTACAAGAAATGTAAACATTCCTTGTAATAGAAAAAAGCATGCCAGGACCTCCAAAATATGAGATCTGGGGTCAAAAAGACCTCAGATCTCATTTTTACACTAAAATGCATTAAAAAAAAAAATTTGAAAAAAAATGGCAGGGGAAAAAAAAAATGTCCCCTTTAAGAGCATTGGGCGGAAGCTACTTGTGACGTAGCTTCCGCCCAGCCATGTTATGGAGCCGAGTGAGCGGCTTCAGCCGCACAGTTGGCTCACGGACACTGGGGGGAAAGCATCGGATCATCTCCGCTGCTGCCAGCGGGTCCGGTAAGCGGCGGAGATGACCGGAAAGCGGAGGGAGGGGGGGCACCCCTCCCGCCGCTGATAAAAGTGATCTTGCTGCAAATCTGCCGCTAAGACCACTTTTATCTTGTACAGAATCGCCGGCTGTAAAAAAAGATACCGGGGTTATGGTAGCTATCTGCTACCATAACAACGGTATTCCACTTCAAAGTACCGCCGTCAAACGACGTACGGCGGTCCGGAAGTGGTTAAAAAAAGCATTTTAAAAAGAAACCCATTTATTGAATATTATAATTACATGTGTTAGAATACCATGTTTTTGCAATCATTTTTGTTTTTTATATTTTATGCATGTTGATTTCCTTCCCTTTGCAATTTTACTGTACAGACAGTCCCTGAGTTACAAACATCTTAGTTACATATCACTCCTACTAACAAATGGAGGAAGACAACAGGAAGTGAGAGGAAATCTACCCCTAGGAAGGGAAATTAACTCCTGTAAGAGTTATCATGGGTAAAAGGTGTCTGCACTGAAGCTTTATCACCAATTCTTGTTTCCATGACAACCCAAAATATTCAAAATCCAATTGTCACAGTGACAGGTGAGGTGAAATCTTCAGAACAAGGGCAGAGAGAGCAAAACAAACATTACAGGGGTGTTAACCCTTCCCTATGCTATCCAAAAAACGTAAAAAATATGCTTTGGCTGGAGTTACACTTAAAAAATGTACCTGTTCCGACTCACACACATTCTACTTAAGAACAAACCTGCATTACCTATCTTGTTTGTGACCTGGGGACTGCCTGTACAAGGTACTGAATAAGTATGTAGTATTAATTAATGTTTTTTTATAAACAAAACAAGTATAAGTCTTATAAAAAAAAAAAGTATATTGGAATGCAAAAAAGAAGGAACAGAAGTAAATTATAACATAGGAAAACACTGAAGATAAAAGTAGAACCAGGTTTATTTATACTTTTCTCGTTTCCCTGCATGTAGAAAATACTTTTTTATACCCTCCAGAATAATTTTGTTTTCTTTATTGCGTGTTTCTTATAATAGGAAGATGGTAACCTCTGATTATACTGGTCATTGTCTTGTGGGACACACAGAAAATGCATTAAGTAAACAGAATTATTTATACAGCACTTATCTCCACAGACATCAGAATATAAAAATTCCACTGAAGATCATAAATTGAAGCTGTTAGACTAACTATTTCCAGCATCTAAAAGAAAGACGCCTAATTATATTATTGTTCTTCTACAAAACCAACTCTTAAATTGTTCCCTTAAATGTTTACTTTACTACAACTTTCTGTATGCCTACAGGAAATAGTATACTTTATAACTAGTATAACTGAGTCTGATGCTTTACCATTCAGAACTATATTTTTATCTTGTTGAAGCATTATGAGGGTCATTCATAACAAGTAAAGGAAAGGAAAGGAAAGTGTTACCCACGAAAACCAACCAGATGAATTATTATTCAGTGTAGAATTGCAAGCATCTATCTCTTTACTTTTTCATAATTTTTTTTATATATAAATGGCTGTATGCTTGTCATGAATGTTTATAAATGTCATAACATCAATACTATAATGGTAACATAATTTACATAGAATAGTATATAGCTTATATGTAAATAGTAGTGATCCAGGATGGAATTTGCAAGGGAGGATATACATGTGGGCATTATTCCTATCTTTCTGTTTGCCTGCCTTTCTCTTCTGATCTTATAGCAGATTGTTAAATGTCAGTAAAGAATTCAGAGATTTTTAACAAATAATATGATTTTAAGTTGCCGTCTTACAGCCAAGCAAGCCTCATCAATCAAACAAAGGCATTTACTATCCTGTATAATAAAGTCCTCTATCAGCTGCACACTGCACCTGTAATAGTAGTCCCTTCCACATGCGGTTATTATAATCTGCCTCTCGATATACTTTATATCTGTCTTTAGACACTGAATGATGAATGGATTATGTGAAGCAACATGTGTTTTTCATTTTAGTATGTTTTTTTTTCCTTTAAACAAGTTTTGTTTCATGGGTACAATTTTGGAATATACCAGCTTATATGCCTTCTTTATATCGCTCCCTCTGAGCTCTGAAATGGACAGATGATCTTCAGTACCTCTGGGATGAAAGCATTCCATCTCAAATTACTTGATGTTTAACAGGAGTTCATCTGGCCTATATAATCATATAACATTTTGCACAACCTATACCTTTTTACATTTGTTTATTTATTTCAGGTACTTATATAGCGCCGTCAATTTACACAGCACTTTACATATACATTGTACATTCACATCAGTCCCTACCCTTAAGGAGCTTACAATCTAAGGTCCCTAACTCACATTCATACATACACACGCAGGCACAGGGAGAACATGCAAACTCCCGGGAGGTAGTCTACATTTACATGATGACGTTCATAGATTTAGCAAGTATAAACATACGTTTACTTTTCAAGGGTATTGTGTGTAGTATAATGTTTATTCCTGCAGTGATTTAAAATTCCCAAACCTATGTTATCACTTTGAAAAGTAACAGTGTGATATTTTATGTTACATATATTTAGGTTATTGTTCATCGTCCACAATGTGTGTGTGGGTCATTACTCTCTCAGAATATATAACCCCAAATGTTCTTGCTTGATTTTTTTCATTCATGGAGTTTGCATGATGCTCCTCAAAAAATCTCCCTGACATACTGGTGTTAATACAAATGTGTGTGTGTGTGTGGGGGAGTCCTTTTAGGGGCCATGGCACTGCAGAAAGGGTGTGTGCAGGCATCCTGCCTACCCGCCTACACTGATAATGTTTGGCATGTTATATTAAGAGTTAATATAAAATGACAAACTATATCAGTTAAGGTGAGTAGCAAGTTTATTCACTGTCAGATGTTCAACTAGGTTAATATACGAAAAAAAAACTCTTCAATACTACCCCCTTCATTACCAGGCCATCTTGCAATGCTGTAATAATCTGACTGACAATTACTTGGTCATGCTGTAGAGCAGGGGTAGGCAACCTGCGGCCCTCCAGCTGTTGTGGAACTACATTTCCCATGAGGCATTGCAGGGCAGGCAGTTACAATTACTCCCAAAGGCATGATGGGACTTGTAGTTCTGCAACAGCTGGAGAGCCGCAGGTTGCCTACCCCTGCTGTAGAGTATCAAAATTTGTTTTTTTTCAAATTTTTGAGAAAGATAAAGCTTTCTTTTGGAGGAACTCATTGAGGCCAGGTATGAGACAATGATTTGTGTATTATACAAAGGAACATAGACCAAACATTTTGAAAGAAACCCTGTTAGCCTTACGTTCTGTTATAAAACACATCACTTAAAAATTTCAAGAGGTTTAAGAATACGACTTGGCAGCAGGATAGTTCCAGTGTACTATCATTCAACCTGTTCACCTAAAGTAAAATGCTTCTAGAAATGCAGAAAGTCAGAGACAACGGCTACTCTCTGGTTTAAGAGCAGGTATTCAACTTTGGGACAGGATCCCTTCAAATGTGGAACAACCATCTTATTTATTAAGTGCTGCAGTTTTTAATGATGCTTAATTAATACTCAAGAGGTTAATTTACTAAATGGTAAATAGTTCATTTCCCCCTAGCTTTCATTCACTTCAACTACTCAGTCATTGAAAAAAAAAGGTCTTAAAATGTACATGATTGGCAAAAAGGAATGAACACAGCACAATTGAAAATTAAACTAGGTTCAATACTGTTTACTATTGTGATCACTGTGATTGGTTCACAGCCATCACAGGATACAGAGCCACTCTGATCTCCTGTTTTCATTTTGTTTGTGGCCTGCACTGTCTAATGACAGCATGATCACAGGCATTGTAAGCACAAAAATAAAGCATTTACTAATACACCATTTTTTTTACAATAGTGCAGTACTAAGGTGGTTAAGCAGATAATATTGCCTTTTTGTTAGCTGCCATTGATCAGATACCATATTGTAGTTTGCAGATTTGAACAGTGGAGCTTACCTCTCATACCCACAATACACTAATGGTGCTTTATATAAACAACACTCCAGTAAAAAGCTTCCACCAGCCCAGCATTTTTTGGTATTAAGTTTCTTAGTTAAAAAATATTGTGTTTTTTTCATTCACCATTATTGATCAAATGCCATATTGTGTTTATGATCATGGGGTGCTGTGGAGAGATCACATGATCAAGCAGTTAATAAATCTCTCACAGGTCAGTGGTTGGTGGTGGGAATGCATAACCCCATCCATGTTCTGTACAGAGACTGCACATGCAATATTCAGTAACACAGGTCTAATATTGCATTGGTTTGTGCGCCTGGAATGGGTAAACGGTGATGTTTTACAATAGCTCCATGGGGTGGGGTTTTTTTGCAAGTGCAGTTGCTCCAGAGCTTAGTAAATGAGGGGAAGCTCCATTTTGCAAAGAATACCCAATCACTTGCAAGTGAAATAAAGAAACTGCATGTTTGCTCACACGACTGGATGATGGAAGTCAGCAGGACCTACCCTCATTTACTAAGCTCTGAGGTAACTGCACTTGCAAACTGCACAGTCTTTTTGCCTTTAGTAAATCCACCCCGCGTTTCAAGGTTTACTTGTCTGTCTAAGGTGACCATACGCAATGGTGGTTCTTTCCTGCAACCACAGGTTGCAGGAAAGAAATTCACATGATGTCCCTATCAACACAGACAGTGTTGATAGGGGAATCCCTCCTGCCGAGCAATTGTGTTCTCGGGGCGATGGAAGCCATGGAGCCAGGAGAAGACAGTGATTATCGATAGCGGCTATATTAGACGCTTGCAGAAAGCAAATTTGGCAGGGCTGGTTGTACCCAAGTTGATAGATCAATCAACTTGATACATTCAGCCTGCCCATTAATGGTTTGAATCTCAGCTGGTTCTTGTTGAACTGGTCGAAATTCGAACAATCTATGGCTGGCCTAAGATATTCTCTGTTTGTGCTATTATATAAATAAATAGGTGTGTACACTAAAACAATTCAATATTCACTCCAGAGAAAACATTACTCTACAGGTTTCATCATCAAGTTGCTTACCATTATCACAGATGGAAATGGATTAGAGTGAAAAACAAAAGATAAATATCTTGTTCAAATAAAAAACAGACGCCAGTAACGGAACATAATAGTTACAAAATGCGTCACTGATAAATAAACTCAGCTGTTGCCCTAAGGTTTCCATTTAGCAAACAGAGACTTGAGAGCCATTCATTTGTCTGCTTGCTAAAATACTGCTTCATTTGAAAAATTAGTTGTAGCTACATACCAAAAAGGAATTCTTTGACTAGCGTCAAGTCCGTCAGACATTGCAAAGAATTCTTTGGTTTTAACTGATACATTTCCATTTTTCTTTTTGATAAACAGGCTATGTCCTGTTTCTTAAGGATACATTTATTTTGTTATTTCATTTGTGTACACAGTAATTGTGATGACATCATCAATCAGATTTACTCACAATGGAAGCCAATATGGTTGAATGCAGTAGTTCAAGAAATGGCAAACTAACCTAGTTCTAAAGTAATTTGTTCTATTGATAAACTTTCAGCTATTTATATGAATTGAACCTTGTGATGTGCTGATTTGTTTATTTTACAATAAGCATTTGTATTTACCTTGTTACGTTTTAGTTTTGTCCTAATCCCAGCATTTAAACAAAATCTGTCAGTGTTAGATTAGTGTCAGATTACTTGCAGTATATTCTTTTTGCACCACCGTGACACACAAGTGTTCTATGGTGCTCACCGGTCAGGGAGAGTTGAGAAAATCTTTGAAATTGAAATTATATATTTCATGTGCTGGACTATGTATTGCGCTAATTCTGAGGATGGAACAAAAGTTCTAGAAAACATTGTTTTTACGTAGCCTTGGATTTAGTATATGCATACAAACAACATACAAAAAGACATGCATTTTTGGCTCACTATTGAACAATGTGTTAGAGAAGATGTATAGGCATTTACCAATAGGCATAATAGATCTGTACCTATAGGCTGCCAGTTCAAAGGTGCAGCTATTTCATGTGAAGTATTTGGCCACACATCTTTTCCTATCATTGGTAGAAACACTATATATAAGCTACACCAGTGTTTTTCAACTCCAGTCCTGAAGGTGCCCCAACAGGTCATTTTTTCAGGATTTCCCTCAGATGAAACGGTTATGGTAATTGCTAAGGCAGTGAAACTGATCAAATCACCTGTGTTCTGTGTCATCCTGGTAGGAATATTTTCTTTAGGTGCCAAATGTTGTGTTCCTCCCACGGGCATCAGGAATTGAAATTCATCCCTGAGTATAGTGTTGAAACTTTAGATCAGGGTGCCCTACCCGTGGGCCGTGGAGCCCTCTGATGTGGCCCACAACCTCAAGTTCTGGCATGTGAATATTCACCAGCACACCAAGGATCCTTGATTTCATCCAAATGGTTTTTATTTAGAGAGTGATCACATCACAAACAGTGTGGTGCAACGTTTCGGAGCCATGCAGGACCCCTTTGTGATAAGGTGCAAGCTGCTGTGCATACATGTTTATACAAAACATCTACCAATCAAATCAAAGAAAAGATGGCCACCCCCCAAAAAAGCCATAAATACCACCAGAAAGTGAAGACAAAATCACACATAAACAGCGAAACATGTCACATATAAATAATGGAGTATATCTGTGCATCTAACAATACAAATGTTGAGGTTCTGGGGGCATTGGTGTTGCTGGAGTATGCAGTGCCATTGCTGGTCATTGCACCTTACTTAGTCGACATTATTCTTAGCTTCACAGGTTGCCTAGGAGCAGGTACCACCCACTCTTGCTGTGCCCGCCCAGCCAGCCAATCAGCTACGAGGCCGGCTGAGCATGCTTGGCATGGTCAACTGCTTGTAGCACTGAACATGCCTAGCGGCGGCGTTTTGCACAGCTGTTGCCCCGTTAGCCACTCAGCTCTGAGGTCGGCTGTGCATGCACAGTGTGGCCAGGAGCTGCCAGCCATGATGCAAAGTAGCGGGGGCCGCCACCATGGAAACCAGTGGCATTAGCACACCTCATCGCTGCCATCCAAGTGGGGAGAAAAACCAGAGAGGGCAAGTATGAATAACAAGCAAAGAGGGAAGAAATAGTGAAAAAAGGCCAGAGATGTTTGCGAGTTGCAGAAAGAGAAAAAAAGGAGTGAAAAAAAGGGGGAAAGAGAGAAAGAAGAAATTGGGAGAAGGAAAGGAACAAGAAAAAATGGAGGGGAAGAAACCAGAACCAGAGAATGGAATAAAGTTGCAAGTGAGAGTAGGGTGACAAGTGAAGAAGTGAAATCAACTAAAGAGAAAAAATTAAAAATTAAGGTATAAAGAAAAATAAAATAAAATTAGCTAGATAAATAAAAAAAATAAAATAAAAGGAAGGAATACAAATAAAAGGAAAAAAGAAAAAATCAAGAGCAGCTCAGAGAGAAGTCTCAGGGGGCAGGTCTACAGGCTAAAAAAGGGGGGCTATGAGACCATTGCCATTAAATGCCAACCAATGACCAGGCCCTCTTGCTTCCTTTTCCAATCTTGGGAGGGGGGGTTGGGCTTGGGAAGGAAAGATGGGAAAGGGAAAGGGAAGACGGTGAGGGGGGTGGTAAGCAACATCTTTCAGCTAGTCGGGTGAATGCTATTAACCTCCCGCTGCTGAGCAGGGGAGAAAAGAACCAAGAGAAAAAAAAGGAGACGAGCGATAACCCTAATCAATCTGTCAATCACATTTAGTGTCCAGGATTCTTAATTAATTTACCTCTCGTCAAGCAAACAAGCAAGAGAGAGACTGGTGTTTAGTCCCCAGGGTGTACCGTCCCGAGGGTGTGTATCCAGAAAGCCTCACGCCGCAGGAGGCAGCGTTCACGATTGCCACCTCTAGCTAGGGATGGGACATGCTCAATGACCATGCCCCTCAGTTCATGTATTTGATGTTTGAGGTCTACAAAGTGTATGGCAACAGGCTTATTCATGTCAATTTGCTCATTTTTTGTAGCTTTCGTGAGTGCCACCCTGATATCGCTCCTATGTTTTTGAAATCTCCTTTTAAACGTGCCAATGGTTTTGCCCACATATGTGAGCACACAAGGACACTTGAGAATATATATACAATACTTGGTGTTTTCAGCTAAGATATTCTTGTATACGGTATTGTTTGCCTTTGCGTGGGTGTGTGAAATGTTCCCCGCAAATAAGTGAGTTGCAAACATTGCCGTTATGACATTTATAGCAACCTGTCCTTGAGGAGATTTTGGGTGGGCTCTGTAGGTACTTATGCTTTAGGTCCACCTGGACCAAAGAGTCGTGGAGTATTCTACTATGCTTATGTGCAAATAGGGGTGTTATTTTTGAGGTTAGATGTCAGAGTACTGTCAGCAAACAGTATGTGCAGATTTTGTGTCACTGCATTTCTTATCTGTTCAGACTTCCGATTAAATGTGTGTATAAACATCGGTTGGTCTATTTGTTCAGTGTTTTTTGTACCACTGGCTCTGGATTTCGCCAGTGCCTGATCAAGTACTTTGACAGAATACCCTCGTTCTAAGAATTTATTGTACATTCTCTCAGTCTGTTGTTGACTATCGTTGTCATCTGAGCAGATCCGTGAGACCCTCATGAACTGAGAAATGGGTAGGCTATCCAGAAGGTGCTTGGGATGCGCACTCTGGTAGTGTAATAACGTGTTCCTATCCATAGGTTTAGTGTATAGATATGTGGTTACCAATGGGGTACATCGCATTTACAGTTCTATGCCACTGCGCCATGGCACCCACCATACACAAATACCGTCAGAGTGGCACCAACCCAACTCCACAAACATGGGTGCTGTATTTCAGGGCCAGCTTGGCCACAGACGTCCGCTCCACAGTTTCAACAAAGGATCCCACAGTGGCAAGGAATTCTTATCTCATCATTTTTTGTGTATATCCTCCACCAGGGGTCTGTTCATAGGCTGGCGATGCTTTGTTGAAACTGCGGAGTGGACGTCTATAGGCCAAGCTGGCCCTGAAACACAGCACCCATGTTGCCATAGGGTAATTAAGTCTTGGTGGGCATATCTCGGCCCTGAAGGGCAAGGGGCCCTTAGGCAAGGGGCCCTTAGGTCTGACACTGGAGTCTTATGTCCCCCCTGGGGGTTTCTTGATGCTGTGGACATGGAGGGTGAAGTGGTTTTGTGTGTAAGATTATTATAGAACCAGATGGCATGAAGAAACAGCCGAAAACTGTGAAATGTCAGCTTACTCCACATATGTGCTTCTTTAGTTCAGTAATCATGTATTGTAAATGGAAATTTTAACTTATTGTTAATACATTTTCTATTTTATATATGAAAATCTTTTTTGTATGAATTGTACTGCTCACTGTGTCACAAGACATCCTCTGAAAATCCCCTATGAGTATGCCTCCTATACTTGGAGTGGAGGTATTGTTATCCTTTGTCTAGTCTGATCAGTATGTTTTTTGTACCTAGCATTTTTACTAGTGAAAAAAAAATCACAAATTTCAATGTATTTTAACCACTTGACCACTAGGCACTTAAACCCCCTTAACAACCAGACCAATTTTCAGCTTTTAGTGCTCTCACATTTTGAATGACAATTACTCAGTCATGCAACACTTTACCCATATGAAATTTGCGTCCTTTTTTCACACAAATAGAGTTTTCTTTTGGCAGTATTTAATCACCGCTGGGGTTTTTATTTTTTGTACTATAATTTAAAAAGGACCAAAAAGTTCGTAAAAAAATGAATTTTTCTTCATTTCTGGTCTTTGTGAAGGTTATAGAGTCTACAAGCTATGGTGCCAATCACTGAATATTGATCACACCTGATGTACTGATGGCCTATCTCATTTCTTGAGACCCTAACAAGCCAGGGAAGTACAAAACCCCCCCAAATGACCCCTTTTTGGAAAGTAGACAGTCCAAGGTATTTAGTAAGAGGCATGGTGAATTTTTTGAAGTTGTAATTTTTTCCCACAATTATTTGCAAAATGAAGATTTTTTTTTTTTCTTTTTCTTTTTTCACAAAATTGTCATATGTTAACAGGTTATTTCTCACACCCAGCATATGCATACCACAAATTAAACCTCAAAACACATTCTACTACTCCTCCTGAGTATGGTGATACCA
>BLSH010084874.1:372346-388180 GCA_018402905.1 Glandirana rugosa | reverse complement strand
AATGGTTTCTATCCATCGTCATATTTAAATTCTGTTATAAAATTTTGCAAATTAGTAATTTTTCTTCATAAATTTTGGCCAAAATTTATACTGCTACATATCTTTGGTAAAAAACAAAAACAAATTAGTGTATATTATTCGGTCTTTGTGAAGGTTATAGAGTCTACAAGCTATGGTGCCAATCACTGAATATTGATCACACCTGATGTACTGATGGCCTATCTCATTTCTTGAGACCCTAACAAGCCAGGGAAGTACAAAACCCCCCCAAATGACCCCTTTTTGGAAAGTAGACAGTCCAAGGTATTTAGTAAGAGGCATGGTGAATTTTTTGAAGTTGTAATTTTTTCCCACAATTATTTGCAAAATGAAGATTTTTTTTTTTTCTTTTTCTTTTTTCACAAAATTGTCATATGTTAACAGGTTATTTCTCACACCCAGCATATGCATACCACAAATTAAACCTCAAAACACATTCTACTACTCCTCCTGAGTATGGTGATACCACATGTGTGAGACTTTTACACAGCCTGGCCACATACAGAGGCCCAACATGCAGGGAGCACCATCAAGCGTTCTAGGAGCATGAGTTACACATATCATTTCTTGACTACCTCTTGCACTTTTGAAGGTCCTGGAGCACCAGGACAATTGAAACGCCCAAAAAATTACCCATTTTGGAACACAAACACCCCAACGTATATTCTAGGAGGCATAATGAGTCTTTTGAACATGCCATTTTTTCCACAAGTTTTAGGAAAATGTGGAAAGAAAATGAAAACGCTTTTTTTTTTACACAAAGTTGTCCATTTATACAATATTTCTAACACACAGCATGTACCTGGCAAAAATGACACCCCACAAAATATTCTGCTACTCCTCCCGAGTATGGCGATACCACATGTGTGCACTTTTACACAGCCTGACCACATACAGAGGCCCAACGTGCAGAAAGCACCGTCAGGTGTTCTAGGGGCATACATTTCAAACCTAATTTGACTACCTTTTACACTATTGTGAGGCAGTGTGCTGGCATGTATAGGCACTGTAGTGACACGGATAAACAGTGTAGTGGCACGGATGAGCAGTGTAGTGGCACGGATGGGCAGTGTAGTGGCATGGATGGGCACTGTAGTAGCATGGATGTGTCATGGATGAGAACTGATGTGGTATGGATGAGCATGAATGAGGCACAAATGAGCCATGGATGGGGATAGATGAGCATGGATGGGGATGACCGAGCACGGATGGGGATGACTGAGCACGGATGGGGATGAATGAGCATGGATGGGGATGGATGAGCACAGATGGGGATGGATGAGCACGGATGGGGAGACTGAGCACGAATGAGGATGGATGAGCACAGATGGGGATGACTGAGCACGGATGGGGATGGATGAGCACAGATGGGGATGGATGAGCACGGATGGGGATGGATGAGCATGAATGGGGATGACTGAGCACGGATGGGGTTGGATGAGCATTGATGGGGATGACTGAACACGGATGGGGATGACTGAGCACGGCTGGGTGGGTGAGCATGGCTGGGTGAGGATGGCTGGATGGGTGAGCATGGTTGGATGGATGGGTGGCTGAGCATGGATGGATGAGTATGGATGGGGTGAGGATGGCTGGGTGGGTGAGCATGGCTGGGTGAGGATGGCTGGATGGATGAGCATGGATGACTGGGTGGCTGAGCATGGATGGGATGAGGATGGCTGGGTGGGTGAGCATGGATGGGGTGAGGATGGCTGGATGGGGTGAGGATGGCTGGGTGAGGTGAGGATGGCCAGATGGGGTGAGGATGGCTGGGTGGCTGGTGGGTGTGGATGGATGGTGGGGGTGCAGCCTGTCCCCCACTGTCATTTAGCAGCGCTGTGGGCATTACACATCACCCGCAGTGCTGCACACATCCTCTCTCCCCCCTCTCTCCTCTCATACTGCACCAATCGGCTTGTTTACATGTGATCGCTCCGTCATTTGATGGAGAAATCACGTGGTGAAAGGCCGCTCACAGCCACAGCCGGCGGTCACTTATTTTCCTGTGTGCGTGCCCTAGGGGGCGCGCGGGAAGCACGATTCTGGGAGGGGGTCAATAGACGCCCTCCCAGAATTAAGCAACCACCCTGTAGCCGTCATTTGGCTATGGGTCGGTTGTTAAGTGGTTAAGAAACAGGTAAATAAAGAGCTATACATCACTCAAATGAAGGAACATTTTAGCATGCCTATTGAAAGATCTGTTAGTTGGTGGGGAAACATATATTTCAAGTGTCAGTAAATCAGCCCCCAGTAAAGCAAGCGTTCTGAAATTTGTTTGGAAGACTAACATGGATGTTACCTCTGTACATCTATGTGCAATTTCATACAGTATGTTGATAGAATGTATTTCCTACCCAATTATTCATATACTGAGCTGGAAAAAATGACAAAACCTGACAGATGGAAAATCTAGTCTGCCCATATACTTCACATCAAGCTTGGCATTTTGTTTTAGAAATACATGTTATTTCCTTTTTAGGTTTGTGCTTTTGTCTTGTGCCAATATGGCTGCTGCTCCATGTCTTTGTAGTCTGACATTGCTTCTATGAAACTTTATGATCAACTGTGTTGGAGCAACCACACACAGTCAATGTAAACAAACCTTAATTGGGAAAAATGCTAGAGGTAAACCAAAACATCTGGGCATATGTCCACTCAAGTAAAACGTTCCATTCATAAATATAAATGCATGCATACAGTCTGGAAGCATAAATTAGATTTTTTTTACTATGCCATCATAGTATCCTTTGAGTTATATGCTGTGTATGTGATGAGGCTTGCGCTAATGTCTTTTACATTTTATGTACCCCAGTTTCTACCAGCAGCAGTTGTGGATAGGAAGATGCTACGTAGTTGTAACTGCAACCAGTTCATCATTTGTAAATGAACATTAAGGCCTCATGCACACTGGACATTTTTACAGCTGCTGTTTATGGTTTCATGCGTTTTTTTCTGCAGCCAGTAAACTCCCCAGCATGTTATCCTCTGTGTCCATGCACACATAGACTGTTATCGGCAGTTTTTGGCAGGGGCATTAAAAGGCTAGAAAAAAACTCCAAAACTAGTGGGTTTGAAGAGGAGTTTTTCAGCTGTAAAAATGCTCTTACTCTGAAAGCCGCTGAAAAATGTGGCTATTCTGTGGTTATGCTCATTTTTGAGCCATAAGCTTTTCTGGAAGTATAGTTTTATTTAAAAAAACGCTAAAAACGCGGATGCTAAAAAACGCTCAAAAAACACTACAAAGAATGTAATGCTATAATGCTGCAAAACTCACATTTTTAACATAGCATTCTACAGCTAAAGCTACTGGATGTTTAAAACATCCTGTGTGCATGAGGCCCAAAGTTTATGTGAACCCTTTAGCTAAAAAACTCTTTTTTGGATGGGAGCAGGTGTAGTTAAATATGAGGCATAACAAAGCACAGCTGCTCTTGTGACACTGCGATTCGTACTCTGAGCCACTGTCAGTCAAAGTGGGGGACATTTCAGTCTATGATATCAAAAATTGGCTACAGAACTAAAGACTCTAGCACAGATATGATTTTGTGGATAGTGTGATCAGCAAACTAGAGGAAGCAAGGGGGATTGGCAGGTATTTAATGTGTTTTAAATTTAGCCCATCAATATAAGTGGATGTTATGTTGATTATGAGGGACATGGAGATGTAGACCGAATGTTTTAGGCCTCGTTTACACCATACATAGATAATTCTGACGGGAAAAAGCACAGATTTCCCTTACAGAGACATGAGTGTACATGAGATGTCCTGCATGTTTCAGTGAGTTTTTATGCACATTGACAGTTTCTTTTTTCATGCACATTTTGATATGCACAGATCCTGTGTCATCCCTTCCCTTTCCATTTTTTGACAAGAGAAGAGGGCAGTTTACACAGTTTACTGATGTTTTTGCAGAACCTTATTTTACATCCCAGTCCCTATCAGAGCCTTCTTTTAAATTGCAGTCCCAATCAGAATATTCCTTTACGTCACAGTTGGAGCCCCCTTTACATAATAGTCCCTATCAGAGTCCCCTGTGCATTATAGTCTTCATCAGAGCCTCTCTTTACATCATAGTCCCCATCAGAGCCCCCTATGCATTATAGTTCCCATAGAGCCCACCCTCCCTGTACATCATAGTGCCCATAGTGCCATCAGAGCCCCCTGTGCATTATAGTCACCATCTAATCCCCCTTTCCCCATCAGAGTCCCCTGTGCATTATAGCCCCTATTAGAGCCCCCCCCCCCTTTACATCATAGCCACCATCAGAGCCGCCCTTTACATCATAGTCTGCATCAGAGCTCCCCTTTACATCATAGTTGCCATCAGAGCCCCTTTACATCATAGTGCCTAACAGAGCCCCCCTTTACATCATTGTCCCCATCAGAGCCTCCCTTTACATAAAAGTACCCATCAGAGCCCCCCTTTACATCAATGTCCCCATCAGAGCCCTTCCATTCAACCCCCCAATTTGTTTCCTGCTCTCTGTACCCATGATCAGATTCCCCCTCATCAGAGACCCAAGATCACTGACCCCCCATCAGTGACCCCTGCATCAGAATCCCCTGCATCAGTGACCACCACATCAGAGACCCCACATCAGTTTTCCTCTCATCAGAGCTCCCTCATCTGTGCCCATCAGCAGTACATTCCTTATCAGTGCTCACCATCAGTGCTTCTCTCATCAGTGCCCCGCCATCAGTGCTTTCCCACCAGTGCCTCGCCATCACTGCTTCACAATCAGTGCCTCATCATCAGTGCCTCACCATCAGTGCCCCACCATCAGTACCTCACCAACAGTGCCCCGCCATCAGTGTCTCACCATCAGTTCCTCACAATTAGTACCCCACTACCAGTACCTCACTATCAGTGCCCCACAATCAGTACCTCACTATCAGTACCTCGCCATCAGTGCCCCACCATCAGTGCCCCACAATCAGTACCTCACTATCAGTACCTCACCATCAGTGCCCCACCATCAGTTTCCCCAAGATCAGTGTCAACAGTGTCTGTTCCATTATCACAGCTTGGACTCAGTAGGCGTAGCAGTCTGGATACATGGCATCGCTTTGCTGTCCTCTCCACAATCTGTTTTGTGGAGTGCAGAATGGTTCTGTTGCACACATCTGCACAGCTCCTCACTACACATCACACCCAGGGCCAGATTAAGAGCATCATGGGCCTGGTGCTGAGGATCTTGGTGGGCCTTTTTTGGGAACAAATAAAATGAAAACACAAACAATTTTTGTTAAAATAAATTAATATTAAAACAAATAAAATGAAATAGAGATGGGGTAAGGGTGGATGAGAGCGGGGGGCTGAAAGAGAGAGGGGGTGAGAGAGAGGAGGGTAAGAGATGGTGGAGAGAGAAGGTGTTTCTGGGTAGCTTGAGTAAAGTAGTAATGTGGCTCTTGTAGCATGTCATGGCAAACTGTGGGTGGCGCCACAAAGGGGTAAGAGTGGGAGGGGCTTAAAGGGATATAGTTAAACAAAACAAAGTACTTCTTGTACTCAGTATATAAAATATACAGAAATTGCCATCTTGCAAGCCAGAGTTTCAGGACATATACAAACCTCAGCACAAATATTATTTTAAAAATGAAACGCTGCCATTAATTATGATTTTATGTACACTGAAAATAGAGTGCTAACACTCCAAACTGTAATCCTTTCTGTTGCAAAGATACCAAGCTGCACCCCCCCCCCCCCCCCACACACACACACCATAGAGAAAGGGGAAGGGTTGGCAAGTGGGTGTCGGGTGGGTAAGGTTGGGTGTATGAGGTGCAAGGTAGGTGGTGTGACCTAGAGGGTGAAAGATGCATGGCACAAAGGCAGTGTAATGAACCAGGGTGGGGGGTGATAGATAGGAGGGAAGTTCTGGAAAAGGTAAAAGATGGGTAGACTGGAGGTAGCATAAGGAGGAGGAGGGGTTGTGGAGGACATGGTATGTACCAATGGATAAAAATACAAAGTACAAAACATGAAATGTCACATGAAGGAGTAAAAGATAGATAACTGGACATGGGTCTAAACAATGTTATAGAGCATTCTGTAGAGATTGTTGTGACACCTAAACCATGGTATGAGATAAAACATTGGGCGGGGCATGCTGGGCTGGTCGGGGCTTCATTTTCGGGCTCGCTCTGGGGTGGCTAGCATGGTTGTCGGCATGTTACTCAGGCACTAGTGGTTCCGTATTTTCTTCTTCACACCCTGCCAAGGTAAATACTTGTATGCACCATTTCCTTGTGATAGCTCTCTTGGATACGGTCTTTATCTTCACACTAGCACTCTCACTTACTTTTCACTCCCTAGGTGTTGCAGTATTGTCACTCGCCTCTCCACTTCTCTTCTTTTCATGCACTGGATGGTCTTTACTAACTGATTTCCACTCCTACACTCAGTTTTCTTAATAATTCATATAACCACTAACCTACTTCCATATATACAATATTTACACAGACGAGACATTTTCTGACATTCTTCCATGCTGCCTGCCCCATAGGGAGTCTGCTGGTGATCTATTTCAGACTATTATTGCATCTACCCCTGACGATTGGGCGTGATCCCACGAAATGCGTAGGGTTTACGCTGATGCTACTTATCTACCCAAAGGAATCCAACATATGGTTTTATTGCCATTTTTTTTTAACCAATTTTATCTCATGCCATGGTTTAGGTGTCACAACAATCTCTACAGAATGCTCTATACCATTATTTAGATGCATGTTCAGTTATCTATCTTTTACTCCTTCATGTGACATTTCATGTTTTGTACTTTGTATTTTTATCTATTGGTACATACCATGTCCTCCACAACCAGGATGGACAAATAAAGATGCTTAGTATTTTTCTTCATTGCTGGTATCTGATTCCATCCCTCATTTAAAGTCCCAATTTCCCCCTTTTTTTCAAATGATTAAGGATGGAGACACAGACTCTCCCTGCGCCTCATATACTGTAAAGTCCCATTATTCCCTTCTCTATTGTATAAGCTTTCTCCAGAGGCATATTTTACAATTCTACCACTAGCTTCCACCTGAGGTATATTTTACAATGTTACCACTAGCTTCCTCCAGAGCTATATTTTGCTCAGCAGACTCCTGACTCAAGGAGCTCCTCTTCTAGATCCAGGGCTGCTAATCCCACTTATCAAAGAGAATGCCAGTAAATCCATTACCCTCTCCTGCAGTAATTCATGCTTCTGGTCAGCCTGGACCAGTGGCAGAGTTTGCTGTTGTCCCACCTGCTTTGATATCACTACTTGCACTGTGGCTAAACTGCGGGAAAGGGTTCAGTGGGTGTGTGTAGCATTGTGTGACCAGACATCCCCTGTTTTAGGGGACAGTCCCCGGATTGAGGACACTGTCCCCGGACCAAGTCTGTCCCCGGTTTTGTCCCCAGATTGGATTTGAACAGGGGCCCGGCCAATTTCAAAGACCATCAATGCAGAATAAAAAAAAAATCCTGAATTGCACACAGCGGCTCCACTGCTCTCACTAGTTTAGGGGTCTATTTTTTTCCATTATTTGTGCCCCTTTTTGATGATCATGTGCTATTCTATTTCTTCCGTTTTGGGCTCATGCCCATTCTGCTCCAGCTCACATGTTCTTCTGCCTTGGCTCAAGTCCCAGACAGCCGCCTGCCTGCCTATGTCATTGCCTTCCCCGGGGAGTGATTATCCTCTGCTCAGCTCCTCTCCTCACCCAGTAGTAGCCGGGACCCAGAGAGTGAGAATTGAGAGGCAGTGAGGTGGGCGGGTGGCGATGGCGGCAACAGGCAGAGAGAGGCAGCTGATCTCAGCTGACAGTGGCCCACAGCAGGAAGGAGGGCAAGCGGATCCGATCGTGGGGCTGCCAGTGCCTTCAAGGCTTCAACACAGGTGTGCTTTGGGGGTGTCTGTGAATAGACTACATTGCTCTGTGTCTGTCTCTTTGGCATAATGAATGGTATCATAACTCACAGGTAGCAGGCACTCTATCATGGCTCTGACTGGCAGTGCACTGTCACAGTGTATCACATAACATGACTACTGGGTGCTGATCTTGTTAACTTATTGTTCATAAGTATCAGCACCCAGCAGCCATGTTATGTGACACACTGTGACAGAGCCAGCCAGAGCCATGATAGAGCGCCTGCTGCCTGTGTCTTATCATAATGCTGATGATCTTAACCAATTGCCGACCACTTCATAGCAGATTTACTGCTACAGGGCGGTGCGCAGGATCATGTGTATATATGTGGTTCTGCATTTCTGTGTATCAGAGCTGATCAGTGGGTCTAGCGGACTCGATGTCTGTTGGTACCCACCTATTGTTCTGTACACAGGCAGAACGGCGGTCTGCCTGTGTAAACAAGGCAGTTCACCATTTTGTCAGTATGGAAGACATTGATCCTGTGTTCCTGAAAAGCAGGGACAGGGATCTATGCCTTCCCTTAGTAAAAGCACCCCCCCCCACAATGAGAAAACACTGGTTAGGTACACATTTAACCCTTTGATCGCCCCTGATGATAACCCCTTCCCATCCAGTGTCATTAGTACAGTGGCAGTGCATTTTTTTTTAAACTAATCACTGTATTAGTGTCACTGGTTCCCACAAAGTGTCAAAAGTGTCACTTAGTGTCCAATTTGTCCTCCACAATATTTCAGTCCCACCATAAGTCACTGATGGCCACAATTACTAGTAAAAGAAAATATGTCCCCGGATTTCATTTTAAAAATCTGGTCAGCTTAGTGTAGCGGTTTCATTTCTGGAAAGCCAGTGACTCTGTGCTGCCAGCTGCCTAAACTGATGTCACAGCTGCTGTCAGCACACCTTTGTCAGGGAGCTTGCTATCAGTAGATGCCATTAATAAAATGTGTTTGGGCACATTGTTCTCCTCCTTTCACAATTTAGCTGCACAGTGCAGGGACTGATATTGCATCAGGCAGGCTGCAGTAGTAGTGGGACCCCATACAGAATGACAGGGCCCTCTCAGCTCATTGTCCTGTGGCTCCCCTCTACTTTGGTTAGCTATGGTATATATAGCTATGGTTGGGGAGGGAGATTTGTTAAAGCCGGCCATACATGGATCAAAATTTGGCCAATTCAGCAGAGACTGGGTGAATTTCAATTCATGTATACTGTACATGCTAGTTTGTTGTAAACAAATTGATCAATCAATCTCTTGTGTGCAACCAGCCTGTCAGGTTTTTCCCAAATGACTAGTGCCGCCAGCTATAGCCGGCAGGAGTGATTTTGTGGATAGGGGATTTTTTTTTTCCTTCAACATGCTGGTTAAATGAAAAAAAAAGAAAGAGTAATGCCTGCCTTACACTCGCTATAAACATAATCAATTCATTGGGAATGAGGAACTTTGCATTTGACACAGCTGCAAGCACTTGGGGTCCGTTCACACCAGTGGGGGTCAGTTATGGTTCATTTGATGTGTGCCCTCTGTTGTGTGCAATTAGTGAAATGCTTTGCATTGTTTAATTTTTCCTTTTTTTAAATCTAGTCAAAATTATTAAAGACAATTCATTGCATTGTATGTGCTGGCGTGACGTGCGTTGTGCTGCAATAAAAATGTAGACATGCTGCATTTTTACACAACACACCAAAGCTCACGCATGTTATGAACAAAACACATACAGAGTAATTGTTTTCTCCCTGTACTTGTGGTGAGCCGCCATCCTTCTTCCTAAAGGTAAAAAAATGTACAAAGCTTGCTAATATAGTAAGGGAGGAATGCACTTAAAATTTGCTGGAAGATGTTCAGATGTCATGATTTTTTTTCTCCCCATATCTTTACTATGGTGATTGTTCATTCTTCCTGCTGTCATCTTTTCAGCTAGAAGATGTGTGCCGCCCAAGATTTACATAACAATAGCGCCTGCCAGCCGCCCACAATTTACATATTTGTGACTGCCGCCCGCGATTTACATAACAATAGTGCCTGCCGGCAGCCCACACTTTACATAACAATAGCAACTGCCGCCTGTGATTTACATAACAATAGCGCCTGCTGCCCGTGATTTACATAACATAAACAGCATTAATCTTGAGGTAGGGGCCTGGAGCTGCAGCTCCAATAACCCCTACGTTAATCTGGCCCTGATCACACCAGCGTTTTGGTATGACTAAGACACAAAGAAAGTGAATGTTTTCTGTGTGTCTTGCTGACACCTGCATTTTTTTCAGTGCAGAAAAATGCAGGTCTTTGCAGATGGTGTGAACAAGGCCTTAAAACAAAGGTTTACATATACTTTAACACTTCCACAGGTTGCCTTGTGGAGTGAGTGAAGTTCAGAGAAATGAAGGTTGCTATTATAGCAGGGTTGGCTTATTAAAGGAGTGGAAGGTGTTCACAAAGGGAATGTTAGTGAATAAGGTGAAGGGGTGTTTACTTTGCATATTACATCACATGCTACAACAAAAAAATGTTTTCAAAGTGATGACAGCTTCATCTTTTTCACTATAGCATTTATTTGCAAAATGAACATGTACTTTACTAGGTTAAACCCAGTGTGTGCCTGGATGAGATCTATTAAATCCAATGGTACTTTACGTAACTAATTTCTAGTATAGTTGGTTGTGTGATCATTATTGCTTTTACTCCAAAACTAGCCTAATACAACTTTGTCCACATTTCTTGATTATCTTTCCAAAAATGGATTTAGATTTCAAATACAATTTCTCTTGTAGAGAGTGCTTGCAAGAGAATTATAGTATTTATTTGTTGATGTAAATTCTACCACAAGCGTTTTTATCAGTGGTAAAAAATATTAAATGTGAAGAAGAAAGGGGTAGACCCTGGAAGTCGCACATCCATGATTAGGCTCCGGGGGATGGAGTGAAATGTGTTGGGCATGGGGCATGGCCTGGTCAGAGTCCAGGCTGAAGTTGCCACTCTATTTATCTCTCTAAGACATCTTGGATGTGTGACTTCCAGGGGCTACCCCTTTCTTCTTTGCACCTTTGCAGGAGCCAGGACGGGCTCCGTCCCCTGTCAGCACTCCAAACAGCAGCTGTGGATGCACCGTTCACATACCCCCTCTTTGCCAAGCCTGAGCGGCACACATATCCCTTTCAGGTCCCAACAAATATGAAGTGTTGAATTTAATATGAAAATATTTTGCAGTAAGTATTTAATGCACAATAAAAATGCATCTCTAAAGAGATGTGTATCAAACACTGATGGGATTTGGATTTGTCTACTCAGTTTATCCCTTGAGTTAGTAATTATGAAAATAATTGTATGAGTTTAACATTTTTAAAAATTTTCCTTGCTGTACTAATTTATATAAGAGTGACCTGTGTGTGAATGAGGACATTTTTCTTATGGAACTCCCTAAATGACTGCTTAGATTACTTAGATTACTGTATGACACATACATTCTGGGTGGAAACTACAGCGAGCAGAATAACTGTTAATGTATTTCTCTAAGACTATTTCCAAATAAACCAAGTTTCCATAAACTCTGTAGCATGTCTTAAACTGTTCAAGTAGCTTAGAACTGTTTTTTTCCCCTTAAACAGTGTAATTCAGTATTGGTTCCAGTGTAAAGGATATTTGTAACCGGAATGTGGCTGCTGTGTTAGGCAGCTTTCCCATGGTATGTTTATGTGTATATGGAATATTCAGTCCTATGCTAATAAGACATAAACATTAAGTTTGAGCTAATGGTCAGTTTCAGTTTCAAACAGTTTTGCAAATATTACTTAAAGTTGGCAAGCTTGATGGTAAAGCCCATTGAAAACTATGATGGGCCAAATCTTGTTATTCAGTGCTGCTCATTTGTAAGGTAATAAGCAAGCTATTGCCAAACAAAAACCATTGTAAGCTGGGCACTGCCATAGGGAACATGTACGATGCAAGAAATGTCCAGAGTCCTACAACTCTCTGTAGTTCTGACAATATACAATCATCTCCTCTTTCTGTTAAAGTGGAATTCCAGCTTAAACCTAGCTAGCTTTAAAAATGCCCCCCCCCCCCACTTAACACCTATATTGACTATTGTGTAAAAAGAAGATGCATATACTTACCTATTTTAAATCACATCCAATTTGTATGACATGCGAATGTGACCGGCTCTCAATGGAGCTGGATCACACATGTCCGGGGTGGACGCTGCACGGTTTCAAAAAGGGTCATGTGCATTTTTGGATCCTGCTCAGGTGCAAATTCAGGCAAAAATTTGCACCTGAACCGGTGAACAAAAACGCACAGGACCCCGGACTGCAAACCACAGCCACACATATGTGAACCCGGCCTGAGGCTAGTTAGGTTTAAGATGGAATTCCAATTTAACACTTATGATACCATTAGACTGCATAGTTATTTGTTTATATACACATCAGGCAGTATGAAAAAGGGGTCTGTATTTATTTCAGGCTTTTATGTAACACTGACAATTTCAGTATATATTGTACATTCACATCCATCCCTGTCCTCAAAGAGTTTACATCCTAATATCTCTATCTCACATGCATACACATAAATACTAGGGCAGATATAGACAAAAGCTAATTAACCTACCAGCAAGTCTTGGGAGTGAGGGAGGAAACCAATGCAAGTGCAAGTACAGGGAAAGTGTCATGATAACCTCTGATCTTACTGCTGTAATTGCTAACCATTAAGCCACTGTTTTTATGAAGGGACAACGTTGTTTAGATGTGCATAAAATCTTTAAATATGGCCCTATGTATGGACTAAATTTATCACTGTTGTTTATGAGCTTTTGTATCATATGGGGATTTCACCTGAAAATAGTAGGTTTGTGTTTATGATCACAAGGCTTTAGCCATTTTAAGATAATGATATTACCTATCATGCAAGGAAACCATGTTGAGTGAAGAGAATATTATTTGAGGGTCTTGGTATAAAAGGCTAAGATTCATAAATACAAGTCAGAAGCAATCAATAAGATCATAATAATTATAGACTTATGATAATATTGCTATAACAATTTTGATCAGAAAACAATGGCAATCATAAAACCAAATGTCCTAGAAAAAACAAATGTTCAAATAAGAAAAGAGCGAGTGAGTCAACTTTTGAGAAATATTTTGCCATACATTATAAATTAGGGAACAGTACTTTTGCTACACTGTTATAAAATGTTTTGTTTATATCAAACAGCACAATCTTTATGTATTGATCTACCACTAATAACAGTAGAATATGTAACTTAAAATGGTTAAAAATGATAGTGATAATGATAAGTAGATTTTTGTAGCTGTGAGCTGTGCAAAAAGTGTGTAAACATCAAGATTGGCTGAATACAATTACAAAACCTTTCACAGGATCATTGGCTGGTGTTCCACTTAAACCTCAGCAGTTTGTGTAAATATAATAACAATAACAAAAAATATAAGAGTTACTAAGTTACTATAGAATTCAGTTATATAGCAGCGTGCAGATAAGTCAAGGTACAATAAAAGGCTATTTCAGTTTCTAGTTTTAATATGTTACTTATGTTACATTTCAGACTGCTTTTTATCAGTCAATGAGAAATATCATTTTTTAACACTAGAGGGCAGCATAGCTTTGAAAATTCACTATTTGTATGTCTGTGTTTGACTACAGCTATTCACTTCTAACAATATGTAATATACTCAGCATAATTGACTACATCTGGTTTTGTATTTAAAATATATACAGCCACTAAAATACTTTATTTTAACATTCATCCTATTTATTACTCAATGTTTCCTTTAATTCCAGTGTCCTAGCAAAACTTTTGACGCATCGATTAGATCTACCAAAGATTTTCCAGATGATGTCATTAGCTTTGTAAAGAACCATCCTCTAATGTACAAGTCTGTGTATCCCCTTCATGGAAGACCTGTGTTCACAAGACTCAACATGGATTACAAATTAACTCAGATTGCCGTGGATCATGTGGTAGCAGAGGATGGCCAGTATGATGTAATGTTTATTGGGACAGGTAACTACTATTACTTTTATTTTTATATTATTATTATTCATTTCAATGAATACATAAATAAATACAATTTAACCATTCCCATCCAGACCAATTCTGGCACTTCACTTCTACATTTAAAAATCATAATTTGTTTTTTAGAAAATCACCCAGAACTCCCAAACATTATGTATGTTTTTATTAGCAGAGACCCTAGGGAATAAAATTGCAGTTGTTGCAACTTTTTATGTAACACTGTATTTCCGCAGAGATTTTTCAAACGTGTTTTTTTGGAAAAAAAATTGTTTCATGAATGAAAAAAAAAACACAATACAATAAAGTTAGACTGCTTTTTTATATAATGTGAAAGATGATGTTATGCCAATTAAAGAGATACCTAACAACGTACACTTTAAAATTGCGCACACTTGTGGAATGGCGCCAAACTTTGGTACTTAAATATCTCCATAGGCAATGCTTTAAAAATGTTTACAGGTTACTAGTTTAAAGTTACAGAGGAGGTCTTGGGCTAGAATTATTGCTCCCACTCTAACATTCACTGCGAAACCTCACGTGTGGTTTGAACGCCGCTTACATATGTGGGCACTACATATGTATGCGTTCACTTCTGTGTGCGAGCACGTGGGGATGGGGGCACGTTAACAGGTCATCTTTATGGAGAGATCTGGGATATATAAGACCTCAGATCTCTCCTCTAGGCAGGAAAGACTGGGATTAAAACAAAAAAAATTAATGATCTTGTCCTTTCCAGCTGAGTCCCTGGCACTGTTTACTTCCACCAGCCTGAATGTGACATCATAACGAAGGTCATAGAGATCACCGGAAATTTCTATGATCAACTTCCGGATTCCTTCCCTGGCTCGTCGATCACACGAGCGAGTCGGTAGAAGCACCGGAGGGTGACGGGAGGGGGGGTTACCCCTCCTGCCGCCTGTAAGCATGATCAAGAGGCTGAACTACCACTATGATTGTTCTTATGGTGCAGGGAATCGCCGGCCGAAAAAGATGATATCTGGATGATGCCTGTAGCTGCAGGCACCATTCAGATATCCCTACTCAAGGCCCAGAATGTCATATGATGTACCTTGAGCGGGAAGTGGTTAAAGCATTTTCCTAAAGGTACTTGCACACAGGACTGATACTTGCTGATGTTTGAACATCAGTATTCCTGGCTTAAATTGCAGGCACTTCATTTGTGCATATTCGCAAGTAAAATAAATTCTAACTTCTTCAAATTAGCATTTTATATGCATATGTGCATATTTGTGTGCACATGTGCATACACAAGTAAAATATTGACTAGAAACTCAGATTTCTGTGTTATTTTACTCATCTATACACAGCACGTGTTTATGCACCTGTGTGTGCAGGCACATTGAAATAATAGGCTGCATTTAGATACATACACTGTATCTAAATGCAACTGAGCAAAATTATAAACGCAACACTTTTGTGTTTGCCCCTATTTATCATGAGCTGAATATAAAGATCCATGACTTTTTCTGTGTACACAAAAGGCCTATTTCGCTCAAATATTGTTCACAAATCTGTCTAAATCTGTGTTAGTGAGCACTTCTCCTTTGCCGAGATAATCCATTCACCTCACAGGTGTGGCATATCAAGATGCTGATTAGACAGCATGATTATTGCACAGGTGTGCCTTAGGCTGGTCACAATAAAAGGCCACTCTAAAATGTGCAGTTTTATCTCACAGCACAATGCCACAGATGTCGCAAGTTTTGACGGAGCGTGCAATTGGCATGCTGACTGCAGGAATGTCCACCAGAGCTGTTGCCCTTGAATTGAATGTTCTTTCCTCTATCATAAGCCATCTCCAAAGGATTAGTCGTAGAACTATACGGTGTG
>BLSH010084874.1:361438-371831 GCA_018402905.1 Glandirana rugosa | reverse complement strand
AAAACCCCCCCCAGACCCTCCAGGTTTTTGGTCAGTCATAGACCACACTGGTGGTAAACGGAGTACGTTACGTCGTGTAGAAGAAGCGTATCTCAAGTATACCAACAACTAACACCGGACACCTTACAGGTAATGAGAAGTTACCGACACTCTTCAACGACTTATAACCGTCTTTGACCTTGTGAGACAGCATATGCGGCTAGGTCTCGTAGGGTTTGTACGAGTTACCCACTGTACAGACCACTCATACGACTGGTACGTTCTTGACCCTACAAAAGTCGAAGGTCCTTAACACATGTCTAGGAACGTTGTACCCCAGCACGTAATAGTACGACGTTGTACTCTGCCAATATTCAGCAACTTCTCACAGCCATTGAAGAGTAATGGACATTCCACAGGCCACAATCAACAACCATATGAACTCTATGCGAAGAAGATGTGCTGCATTGCATGAGGCAAATGGTGGTCACACCAGATACTGACTGGTTTTTGGACCTCCCAGACCCCCCCCAAAACAGTAAAATTGCACATTTGAGAGTGGCCTTTTATTGTGGCCAGCCTAAGGTACACCTGTGCAATAATCATGCTGTCTAATCAGCATCTTGAGATGCCACACCTGTGAGGTGGATGGATTATCTTGGCAAAGGAGAAGTGCTCACTAACACAGATTTAGACAGATTTGTGAACAATATTTGAGAGAAATACAACCTTTTGTGTACATAGAAAAAGTCATCAATCTTTACTTATGTTCAGCTCATGATAAATAAGGGCAAACACAAACGTGTTGCGTTTATAATTTTGCTCAGTGTAGTTCCTGAGAGAAACATGAAAGCTTTTATTGCTTATGTGTCATTCTGAAAAATCTTGTTACCTGACTGTTATGCTGACCTTCTAGTTTCAGTACTTTGAGACACTGACCTAGAACAAAGATACAGATAAGGACATTTATGATGGCTTTCCTAACATGCACACTTGTTCTGGATCATTGAAAAAGTTGAAGCCGTCTATGCTCCTAAACACTATAACTGAAATTCGCTGAATGGAATATCTCACAGCATCTGCTAGTGACACCATTCCACAGTTTAATAAAATTTGGGAACTATGGGATATCTCTGAATATGGAGCTGCTCACTCTATTTCCTGACATTTACCCTGCTTCCCTTCTTCCCTTCCAGAGTAATTTTTGTTTGTACTGCCCTTGGAGGATATCCAGCCATAACTGACCCTGCTACCATTTTACTAATCCCAATCTTTCAGGTTATAGAGTGTTTTCTTTGTCAACTATAGTTGATTTACAAATAATGTTTGGCCCGTTGCTGTTTGTCAAACTCCTTTTGACTCTGTGTCTCTCCATTTCATTATTATTTTGCTCAATCATTTGTATGGTTTTCTACTACATATTAAGAAAAAGATCGTATGGAAATTTTCTTATGTTCTGAATAATATTTAATAAAAACATAGTTATGAAAACGTTGAAGCCAGATAATCATTGTAATAGCCAGAAAACTAGCATTTTCAGAAGAAGGTTAACAAGGACGACCCCATATACTTCTCTTAGGAAATTCAAGGGCTTTAAAGTTAAGGACTTTCAGGTTGTGCAGACATTCAGTAAAGTATATTCTCTGCATTCTGCTTTTGACAGCAGAGGGAGCCACTTCTTCATTTATAAATGGAATGATTCCAAGACACTGCATAACATTGTGCTTATGTTTTATCTTTTCCATTCACAATACAGCAAAGTAACTCATAGCAGCCAGTAAGATAAAATTGAGATAAAGTTTTGCAGTGTGTTGCACAAAAATGTTAGTGTTTTTTATTTCAGAGCAGATTTTTGGATGTGCCATATTATGCAATGTAAATATTGGCAATTTCAACTCATAGTGTGTATGTGGTTTTTTTAATAATAAATTAGATTTATGAATGTGATACATTATGTGGCAGCAAAGTTCCACCCCTGTGCTGATGAGCACTGGGTTTTTACAAATCACAGGTACCCAGAAGAAGGTGGTGCAGGAACCTTATTTTTAACCCACCATCTTCAATAATAACTAATTGGTCTAAAACAAGTGTGCAGTTCAGGGAAGTTGGAGTCACAAGTCCTTATCTGTATACTTGTTCTGGGTCAGTGATTTAAAGTAGTCTGCTTAAAACATATCAGCCAGGTAACTAGTGTTTTAGGACACATCATCTATGGTCTCAATATATTTCTAATCACAGGTTTTCTTTAATACCCTTTCTCACACTCTTACATATATTTTGCACCTTTAGATGTTGGAACAGTTCTCAAAGTCATCAGTGTTACAAAGGATTTATGGAACATGGAAGAAGTTTTACTGGAAGAATTACAGATATTTAAGGTATATTGAGTATGGGTGTGCTTGTGTATGTGTGGTGTCATGGAGGCCAAATTGACCATGGTAAACACTGTAGGATGCCAAGGATCTTTGTTTAGCACAATTCTATCTAATGCTCAGTGTTACCAGAAGGGAATACTGAAATAAACTCACAGGCTATGCCCTTTACTGGCATATCTCAGGAAATAGTCCCTTTGGTATGATCTCTGACCTCAATCCCTTATGTAGGATCTTCTCGATTGAAAATCCCTGCAGGAAACAACATACAGCCAGCAAACCGGATATGTTATGATGTCAGGTGTCACTACTTACTCCAACTTTGTGGAACAAATCTCCCAAAAGGATGGTGGATGTAGCTCATACCAGCTACTGAAAAAAGCAGGGAATGAGTTACAGTACTCTGCTTCATATGTTGGGTAGGAAAGGAATCCCATTTTTAGTCTGGAGGTAAAGTGAGAACCTAGTTTTATATAGTTGTGGATCTTTACTTTGCCTAAAAATATTAGTACTAGATTAATTATGTGTCACTCTGGACTCATTGATCAATATAGTTTAAGCATGTATCTATCTTGGCAGCCATGGCTTCCCATAACATTCCCCCATTTTGACAGTGGAGAAGATAATTTTGGATCTTATTGGCAACTCTGACCAACACAGGGGAGGCTATGTGTAGTTTAAGACCATTGCCATGAAACATCCAGGAAAATGAAAAAAGGATATAGAACTTATTTTATCTATAACTGATGCAAGATTCAGTAGGTATAGAGAGGTGTGTGCATTCAAGCACAGTATCTTAGTGGTAAGCATTTCTATCTGGTAGCAATAGGGTTGTCAGTTTGAATCCCAACCATGACACTACCTGTACAGAGTTTGCATGTTCTCCCTATGCTTGCATGGATTTCCTCCAAGTACTGCGATTTTCTCCCACACTCCAAATACTTGCTGGTAGGTTAGTTGGCTGCTATCCACATTGACCCTTGTATGTGTATGCATGAATGTGAGTTAGGGACCTTTAGATTTTAAGCTACTTGAGGGCAGGCACTGATGTGAATGTAAAGCACTGCATAACATATCAGTACCAGTCCAGGGATTTTTCTGGGTTGGAACATTCCGCCACCTCTGGTGCCGGCCCCGTTCTTGCCACTCACTGCTGTCACTTGTAAACACTGGAGCTCTGTTCCTGTGTTTCCAATTGACAGTGCAGCTCTGCCAGTGGCGCACACTGAACCATCCCTGTCCTGCATATCTCCATAAAAGCAGAGGAGGGGGCGGGCTGTGGTGTAGGTGAGGGGGTGGTACCTCAATCCAGTAGGTACCGATGTTCCATCAGATTCGGGGACTCACCATCTGACATTGCTCTCCTCCTGCTCATGTTCCACCCACCAATGGTCAGCAGGTGGCAACAGGCTGAACGCTGCAGGTGGCCTCCTCTCTTCTCCACTCTAGTCTGCACAGGTACATTCTATGATACCAGTGCCTGAGAATAATGAGTAGAAATAAAAAGCAGGCTTTCCACACAGCAGAAGAATGAGGAAGCAAGATAGAGCCCTGCGCACAGTATGACTTTGCAGAGTGACCTAGTGTATGTGGCTCAGCAGTTTCTTCTAGAATAACTAACTTTATTTTACACGAATCTGGGAGGGAATAGTTTCTACATAGGTGGTGGACTGGGATTCACATGGAGTGATTATCTGTGCCCAATGCAGGGCAATGTTTTACCAAAACAAGGATGTACAGGTGTTCCATGCATCCCTGTTCCGGAAGTCCCATTGTTATCTATTGGGACAAATGGGCTGTACAGACACAGCTGCTGTTCCCAATGTGACATTGGTATGAAGTGTACAGCCCCAAAACACTCAGGGTGAGGTCAGGGACAAGCACCCACATCCACATGAATGTCATATTGGGACACAGCAGCTGTGTCCATGCAGCCACCAACGGGACTGCTTGTATGAAAGTTTATGGAACACCTGTGCATCCCTGTGTAGGTAAACAGGGCCTTGAACAGGGCACAGATCAAATCACCCATGTGAATCAGGCTTTAGGACTCTGGGGGGTGAGCTTTACTGGAGGTGGAGGGGGGATTAGGGCTGCTGGGTAAGATCTGAGCTGGGGTGGATATGGGCTTGAGAAGAGGGGTTTGTATTGGCTAGAGGGCTGTATTCTGTATTCTTTTGGTTGTATTTTGTACAGTGGTCTGGGCATCATTTACTGCACACTCTGCATTATTTACTCCTGATCCCTGCACTCTCTATCTTATTCCTGATCCCTGCACTCTTTGTATTACTTACTCTCTACATTACTTGCCCTGATACCTGCATTCTGTGCATTGTGTACTTCTGATCCTTTCATTCTCTGCATTGTTTTTTATGGGATGAGGGGGGGTGGTTGAGTTCCTGCACCTATTCTCTGAGAAAAAAAGTAATGGTCAGTACTGTATAAATACCTGTAATAAATAATTGAAAAATTGATGAATTCTAATGGAAATGTTTTGATTCATTTTTAGAAACCGTCACCTGTTACGAACATAGAGCTTTCCATCAAGCAAGTGAGTTACGTTTGCCAACAACAAATCTGAATCCAATATTTTTTAAATGTGTGAGAAATGTGGTATATAAAGCTGTTAATGTGTGGGTAGACAGAGTGGTAGATTGGTGTGGCCTCTGCAATAAACTTATGTTAGAGAGTTTGAGATAAATAAACACAGTGGGGTATATTTACTAAAACTTATGTACCCAGAATCTGGTGCAGCTGTGCATGGTAGCCAATTATCTTCTAACTTCAGCTTGTTCAATTAAGCTTGGACAATAAAACCTGGAAGCTGTTTCTATGAAGAGCTACACCAGATCTTGCACTCAATTTTCAGTAAATAACCCCCAGTAAACAGAGTAAACCCTTCTTCACCCAATGTTGATAAAAAGCCCTATTAAACTACATACATTTCTACCATTATTTATCAAAACATCTAAGAGATTAAGAATTAATTCAAGTGGTGTTCTTTTCCAGCATTCTTTTGCATGCAGCCTTTGAGGCTCTTCTGCATCCAGTGCAGACTAAACAAGGTCTAACACAAATTTTCAGATCATCAATACATTTGTTTTAATAAATGTGTAACATCAATTACTTTTGTTTAATTTCAGCATCAACTTTTTATAACATCTCGTGATGGCCTGGTTCAGCTCTCACCACATAGGTGTGATACATATGGGAAGGCTTGTACAGACTGCTGCCTTGCAAGAGATCCATACTGTGCCTGGGATGGAAATTCCTGCTCCAGATATATACCAACATTAAAAAGGTAAATGCCTTTGAAAACAATTTCTTATTTCTGAAATAGTAATGTCTTGGAAGCAGCAATTATGGATGCCTATGGACTTACATCAAGAGATAAGCAGCTATGGACTGAGCTCTTAACCAGTGGCTACATGCCATTTAGATCATTGCTATGTATGGTATTCCTAAATTACAATGAATATGAATATATAAATGATATATATATATATATTATAATAATAGAGATGATAACTTCACTATTGTTCCCTTTACATGACATCTTATAATGTATTATAAAATTACTTCAACTTTTTCAAGCCCATATTTTACAAGTTTATAATTATAGTGCTAATCTAGAATAACTAGAGCAAGGCTAAAGTATACAAGTGATTATTCAGTAAAAACAAGTCTTAGAAGTTTTTTTTTTAAACCGGCATTTGATATATTAGTGTATCATTTATTTCTGCAGGTGTAGAATAGTGCTAACTCCCCTCATATTTTCCTGTTGCAGTTGTTTGTTTTAACAGAGGTGTTGAAAGAATGCAATCAGTGCCTCTCTATCAATCTCAGTAATTGCGTTCCTTCGAGGTTTTTTTTTTTTTTTTCCCTAATCTGTTGAGCAAGAAGATTCATTATGTCAGTATTTTTTACCTGCAAGTATTTCTGTTTCTCAAGGCGTTCTAGAAGACAAGATGTAAAGAATGGAGATCCACTTACACAATGCTGGGATGTGGATGAAAGTAAGTTGTTTTCAGAGGTGTTAATGTGAAGTGCTTAATCTATATGTGGTATGAATCTAAATGAGTATAGTGCTAGATAATTACACTGCACTTCTGTAGGTAAAGCCTATGAATTTAACTGTATATTTCACTGGGTTTACAGTAACTACATTTTTATTATTAAAAGAGAAGTATCAAAATACTTCTTTTATTCACACTTGCCTAGGTGGATGCAACATCGATCCGATGCTGCATCTGTCCCTCACCGGCTCTAACACTGATAACCAAGTGATCAAACACCGCCTATCGCTCAGCCCGCTGTCTGCTGAAAACTGGTCACAGGAATGCATAATGAACTGCACTCCTGTGATCCACAGAAGAAGTACATCCAAACAAGCTTTGGTTGTACTTCTCCTTTAACTTTACTGCACATTCACCCTTGTTGACCTGGTGCTACATCAGTAATGAATTCATGGCTTCACCATGGCTTCACCTGTAAAAAAGTGCTTTCCCCTAAAACTATTTTGGAGTGAAACGTGATGCTGGATGTCAGAGTCTTCACCTCTCTTTAAAATGTACTGTAATATAGAGACATTGAAGCCCATCTACCCCCCTCCCCCCAACACACACACATACACACTTTTGATGAAAATGTGTGTAAAAATGTATGTGCTTCTACCTTTTACCCTACTACTGAAACACTGTGCATGCATTTGGATTGTATATATTCAAATAACGGGCAAAGATTATTTATTGTTTAATCACTAGTGGAAAATTACTCTATAGTTACTGATGGAGGTGTTGTTGTTTAATGCTGGTAATAGATTTATTTTTTTACTTTTTCATTGTATAATACTTTTCCTTAAAAAAAAAACTATTTTTTTATTTTTCAGGGGCTGCCAATGAAGCTCCTGAAGAAAAAGTCATATTTGGCATTGAGCTAAATTCTACTTTTTTGGAATGTGTTCCAAAGTCACAGCAAGCCTATATCAGATGGTTTATTCAGCACACAGGAGAGGATCGTCAGGAAGAGGTAAGTCATCCTGATGAAATGTGTACAATGGAATATAAACAGATGTGCCGATCACTGCTTTTTTATCCTTTCCTTGCCAACTGGGTTTTATGCTATACTGGAAACCAGTTATCTTTTTCAAAGGAAGGCACTCCTAATCCTGTATGATTTCCCATTATTTCTCCTATTTTTGTGAGATCAAGGAAAACTTTCTCTGATACTGCCAAGCTTTGAAAGTCAGCTTCCTTTAGAAAATAATAAAATTATGTCATATTTCAAAGTAGGTAAAAAAAATGAAAGATCACGTTTGGTAGTGGTGAAGAGATCCTTAATTCCAGGTTTGTACCTAGTACATTTTTTAAGGGTGTTTGGTCCAGTTTATAAAATATAAAGTGTGAGAGTGAGTGAACAGATGCTGATGTAAAAACACTTTCTTTCTCATTCATTGAGGTACATAGGGTTCAGAGACAATTAGGTTATACTGCTGCCTACAGGAGCATTTGGACAATGGAAATCAAAAAAAAAAAGTGAACAGTCTGGTATATTCTTCCAAACCCCAGCATGCCTTAGTTTTATTCTAGTGTCCCAGAAGGATAGATGTCTTTGATGGCTGTTCCTGTAGCCCACTAAAATGGGCCCTGCTTGTGGCACTTTCTAGACCTCTATGTATTATGATAGTTAGCTGCAAAGCACTTTCCAGGTCCATAGCCCATAGCTGTAAAACAGCTTCAGGTGAGACACAGTTTGTGAGGACTCTTTAAAGTACAGGCTAGACGGGCCAATAATTGGGAGCTACTCTTATTAGACCCATTGGGAGTCATCATTATCTCTTCTATGGAAAGGTTTAAACCACTGAGGAATCAAGTAACATGTTATTGTAGTGGAGTGTTGTGTGTTCACACTTTTTACCCCTTCCCTGCCATTCAGTTTGAGGTAGCACCTTCCCACCATTTCTTTTTATTTCAAGAGACACAGTTTCCAGGTCAACTCCTGTCTTTTAAAACACTCCTGCTATTTTCAGTTGGTTCATGAGTATTCAAGGTAATACCTTGTATTACATATAAGACAACCCTGTTCATGGTGGAACAGGTCACAGCTGGAACACAAAAGTAGCAGTCCCACTGTATTTGCCTGTAGCTCATGATTCATTAACACTTTCAGGGCAGCCTGCAGTGTCCTGACACCACCACACCCACTATCAGTCACAACCACCTCCTCATCTTTAACCTGGGAGAATTTCAGTGTAGTTATTCAGAATTGTATTGGTCAAACTGTCATTTTAAATCCTGACTCTGACCATAGATGACACAAGCTTACCTCAACACCCTCCCCTGCAGAATCATTTTTAGACCTGCCTGCAGTGATAGGAGCCTCTGAGCCTTGAATTGGGGAAACTATCTGATGGGAAGTCTCACAAATCCTCTCAGGATGAGATTACCCTCAGGAGTCTCAAGCACCAGTCATAACTCTCAGGCACAGATTGACCATTTCAGCTCTTATTGTTGTGGTCATAACCAACTTAGAGATGGAAGAGCAGCCTGTAACGTCCGCCAGTGCTGCCAGAGGTTCCCTAAGAGGCCCTAAGACTATTCATTCTTTTCTCATGCATACACTAGTCCCAGACATTGTTTGTTACAGCTGGAAATATTGTAATAAACTATTTACACCTCCCAAATGTTTTGCAATCCAATGCCCATTTAAGGGTGCCTTTATCAAACAGTGAGTGGTTCCCACATTTGATTCAGAAGACTCACATTCCTGTAGAGGATGTGCCAGTATTTAAGGATCCCAGCCTTGTTTTCGCTACCAGGCCCTGCATTGCAACCTGCAGTAGTCATGGTGTTAGTCTATCAAACATTAGGATAATGAACTAAACTGATAGCAAGGGATCCAAATATACTTTACACTAATCCCCTATTAGTACAGATATAAGTTCATGTCAACAGCCCTGCACTACTAACTGGATAGGTTAGTTGGTGTCTCCCCTCTAATTACCACTACACAAACCTCCTATCAGTTAACATGAGAAGAACTCTTTGGCTGAAATGTTGGGTTGCAGAGAACAATTGGCACGGGTTCAGACCAACAATGTTCCACAGATAGTTCAGATCCAGAAAATGTTCTCTTGGATCTTAAACCTCCAAAAGTCTGTGTTAGAACTGATTACTTGGAATGTCAGGATCTGATTCTGGATACAGCTTAAGCCAGAGTTTGTCCTCCAGTAGAAAAATGTCAAACTCTCCACTCTCAGGCTCTGATTTTTCAGTCCAAGGTTTGAATTACTCTTCATTTTTGCACGTGAGTCCTTTGGGACAATCCCACTTGCTAGTTTCACTACAGTCCTCTGCAACCCAATATCCTGACAGAGTGGGAGATGTTGGTTCAGCCCCTGGACAAACTCATTCACTTGACACCAAGGACCAAGTTATCTATGGCTTGATGGCTTAGGAATCCAGCTCCTTAGATGTCTTGAAATATCATCACAACAGATGCCAGTCTGACTAGCTAGGGAGTAGTCCAAAACATCTTGTCATCAATCACCAGGGAGGAACCAGCGTGGCAAGAAAAGTAGAAAGGATCCTGTCCTGGGCAGAAGTTCATGTTCCAGTCTCATCCATGGTTCATTAAAGTTGTGGATAACTGGGAGGCAGACTTCCTCAGCTATAGTGTACTTGAACACACACGTGACTCGGCCCACTTCTCTTATACCCCCCGTGATCTCGAAAGACAGTAGGGACCTGGTACCTACCTATCAGGTATTATGTCAAGTCCCACCTAACTACAGAGTCTCTCATCTTGCGACCGAACCTTCCGACGTCCGAGACTATTCTCGATCTTCCTTGAGACACGTTTGTATCCATCAACAGTAAAATTATTTCCACAAAAATGTGACGACGTGAATCTACCGCGACGAGAGGAAGACAAGATATCGACTCCTTCAGACGGAGGGTCAATAGGTGTTGAAATTACTTGGTACCTACTCTGACCTTGTACTTGAAGACGGGTCCTGTCCTAGGAAAGATGAAAAGAACGGT
>BLSH010084874.1:332665-350900 GCA_018402905.1 Glandirana rugosa | reverse complement strand
CCACAGTTGATTTGACCCCCACAAACCGGGTAGAGATGACTGTTGTAACAGTTAGTGAATTGACCAAGAGCTGGCGCGCGGCAGAAAAGTGTCGCCGTCAGCCCCTCGGGACGCGCTTAGCGGCATTTATTCGTCACTAAGCGTAAACCGGTGGTCCCCCGCGTGCGCGCGTGGACGGCGTGAGGACCCCTCACACGGGCGCCGAGCCCGCCTGGGCCCGGAGCCCGCCGATGTCCGGCTGGGCTAACATGGGCATGAGAGATCTAACTGATCCCAGTGACAGGGATCAGTAGATCTCTCATGCCCCACTGACAGGGCGGGGAACCGCCGTGTTTACATCAGCGGTTTCCCGTTCTTTTCCCTGTAGCCGCCCGAGGCCCGGGTCCGCCCGAGCCGCGGGCACACTCCCCAGGAGTGCGGCAGGTGCGCGCGTGCGCCCCCTGGTGGCCAAATGCGAATCACTGCTTATTTACGGCGATTCGCGCAGGGCTCCCCGACTGCCGCTGTGAAAAGACGGCGCGCGGTCGAGAACCAGTTAAGTGATTGACAATGTTGTCAGTAGAGATGGGCCAAACACCCCCAGTTTAGTTGACACCTTATCTCTCGAATATCGCAAAAGTTCGCACCAGAACCCCATTGAAATCTATGGGACCCAAATTTGAGAAATCAAAAGTCCCCATTTTGAAGGCTTATGTGAAGGTTATTGACCATAAAAAGGGTATGGGGCCCAGGTATTGCTCTGGGGGACATGTATCAATGCAATATATATATTTTTTTTAAATGTTGTTTTTACAGGAGCAGTGATTTAGGTAATGCTTAAAGTGAAACAATATAAATGAAAAATAAATGAAAATATATAAATGAATAAATAAATGAATAAATAATTAAATGAAAAATAAAGTGGCACATCTGTACCATGTATGGAAACTTGCTGCAGCAAAACAGACATTTCTAAAGAAAAAAAAAAGACATTTAAATTGCCGGAAATACAATACCATTGCCGGCAATTACAAAATACAATACAATACCATTACAAAAATGTTAGAATAACTGTGTGGGGTCCCCCCAATCCATTCCAGGCCCTTCGCCCCCCCCGAACCATGCCAGGCCACATGCCCTCAACATGGGGGGGTGCTTTGCCTCCCACCCTAAAGCACCTTGTCCCCATGTTGATGAGGACAAGGTCCTCTTGCCTTCAACATGTGGTGGTCTGCGGGCAGGGGGATTATCAGAATCTGAAAGCCCCTTTTAACAAGGGAGCCACTAGATCCCCGCACTCCTATGTGAATAAGTATGGGGTACATTGTACCCCTACCCATTCACTAAAAAAGTGTCAATAAGAAAAAAAAACAGTTTTTGACATTTCTTTTATTTAAATTTTTTTTAAAAAAATGTCCCCCGATGTAGATCCATCATCAATCACGATGCCTGCTGCACTGCTGGACATGAAAATAAAAATGCTCCGCCCACAAGGAAGGATGAATTTAGAATGTCTGCTCTGCCGGGTGACAGTTTTTAAACAGGTTAGGGACTGGACCATCTGGTGATGTCACCTGGTGGCCCCACCTCCAGTGACATCACCAACCCAGCGTGCACCGGTCCCCCCTGCCCCAAAGAACCCCCCGATGTTGAGTGCATGTGGCCTGGTATGGTTCGGGGGGCGCTCGCTTGTACCCCCCTTTCCTGACCTGCCAGGCTGCATGCTCAGATAAGGGTCTGGTATGGATTGGGTGACCCTTATGCCATTTTTTTCACTTTTTTATATTGCTGGCAATGTTTTTTTTTTTAATTCAGCTGTCAGCGGAGAAGCCTGTTGAAAGTTCATGACTCATCCGTTGTTAAGGACGCAGAACCCATAAACACAAGGTGGCAGCCAGACAATTTATGTTTCCTACAGAAAAAGCATTTTAGGGGGGGTGTATTCACCTTGTATAAATGCATAAATAAACTTTTGTGCAAAGTTGTTCACTTTAAGGTCATTGAAAATGACAAAGAGGCACTTTTTGCACCTGGAGGAAAAGAGATTTACCATCCACGTACAAAAAGTCTTCTTCTCAGTAAGTCTCCTAATCTCCTGGAGATGAGTCCACTCCAATCAGCGGTGCATCTGTGTGCAGATGCCCTGCTGATCAGAGTTAAAACAGGATAGGCGTCACATCTGTGCCCATTAAGTTTCTGCCTAGTGGACGTGGGTGGACCGATGTCGGCTCTATGGGCAGCCAGGTGTAAACGGACTCCACTGGCCATTTACATCAGGCTATCTTGGGTCTGGTCTGCAAAAACAGAAAAGGATGCAGTTCTTTTCTGGTTTTATTTTTGGGACCTGGACAGACCCAAAGATACAGTATATTGGTGTAAACAGACACAAGTCCACTTGCATCTGCCTGTTCATAGGGCTGCATGGACCTTTCAATCAGGTCTACGGAAAAACTGACAGGTGGACTCGATCGGAGTGCCTGGCCTAAGAATTGTGAAAACAGGGAATACTCTTCCTCAGGAGCTAATTTTGGCCAACCCAGTTCATTGTTTTTATATTGTTTTATTATAGTGTATAAAACCATAAATTGTTAATCCAGGGAATATCTGATTGTCATAAGAAATCATGTTGTTTTTTGTTTTTTTTTTTAGCAAATTGGACAATGCTTTTATAAGGGTTTTTTTTGTTCGTGATCAACTGTGGATTTAGGGTTCTGTACTTGTAGGTTTTCTAAGAATGTATTTATTCATTTTCCTATTGATTTAACTTGATGCACTTGTATCTTTTTTCAATCCAACTATATAACTATGCAGCGATGGAGAAGGATTGTGACATAGAAAGGCATCATTCTTATAGACATGTGCATGATGAAAAAATGTGTTTTGTTTAGTTTCATTTAGATTTGCTGATCTAGTTATTTAGTTTTGTTAAATTTGGTTGATTCATTCAATTTGTATTCAGGATTCATAGTTGGAATTCGTATTCAGAATTTGTTTTATATTTTTTTCAAATTGTTTTCCAATTAACCGTTTTTTTCCGATTCAAAACGTTTTGAATCGAAAACTTTAGTTTTTTTTTCGATTTAAATGTGACAAAGTGAACAAATAAAAGAAAAATCTTCATTAAATGATTACAATGACTCTTTAAATCACCTTTGGCTTAACAAAAACAGCAATATTCTGAAATGGTACTCTAATAACACATACAGTCTTTTGATTTCAGAAATATGTTTACAGTTCGAATTTGACTGGAATTCGATGTAAAATTTTATTTGAATTTCAATTTGAATATCGGAAGTTCGGAAAAAAATAGTTTCATTATTTAGAGCCTTCAGTAAACTTTGTTTATACTGTAATTCGGGTTTTCGGATATATCTAAATCTCTGAATACTGAAAAAGGAGTCTGAATATTATTCGGAATGAAACAAATCGCACATGTATAGTTTTTTAAGACTAAGCAAGAAGTGATTGGCTAATAAATTTCAGTGTAGATGGCCAGACACAGCACAAAATGTGAAATTCAACGTCTTAGGACACATGGCTGCAAGGGGGCCACATAGTATAATTCCTCCACCTATTCCTTCTGTATTGAACTGTGTTGTAAATGTACTGTCCCCATTTATATTGTACAGTGCTGTGCAAACTGTTGGCACTATAATCCTAAATAATAATAATAAAAGATTATACTGCTGCATACTTCGTGCCATGGAAAGCAGCTACAGGATGCAGCTGTACATGGGTATAACTGGGTACTAGGGTAAAGCCCCACACATGCATGAACATGCAAACCTGGTAGGAGAATACCTACATGATACCCCATTGATGATGTTACAAAGGTTCTATATGCTCTTGCACACTGTATGCCCCATATATAGGCATGTGCATGGGCCCTTAGACAATGGTTACAAGCCATTTTCAATTAATAAGCAAATCTTTAATCTTGAAAATCAATACACGTTTGTATTATGTAAAGCGGTTTTAGATGCTGAACTTTGAGATTGAAATGCAACGAAATATGGAAGTACAAAACTTTACTCATCTACCACATCAGTCAATTCCTTACCTGTGTTTTCCTGTTTCATGAGAGCAATCAATCACTGTGACTAATGTTTCCTTGTCTTTTGGTTTATGATGAAAGGTATGCTTTGAAGATGTTGCCACACAAAAGCAGCTGTGTAGACCTCCACATGTGCATTAGATAATGATGAAAATATTCTATTTACTCAACAAAAGGAGTTCACTCAATTTGCAATGACCACAACAAATTTATACAGCAATTTCCTAGGTGCTGTTATTACACATTTTACATCCCTAATTTACCCAGTGGTATGATTGCTGCATCCTTTACTGTAAACAAAGATGGGAAAACGTGTCTCATTATTGACCCATCCCACAGTGCAGAGTCAATGTAAAAATAAACACACATGCATTTATTCTGTTGTCAATATTAAATAGCACACATGTCCAATTGAAAATAGTAAAAAAATAAAGGATGACAGTACAGTTACAATACAATTCAATGTAAGAGGTTTAGGAGAGCCCAGTTTGTGAGAATTTATAATCTAATAGAGTTTACAATCTAGTATGCTATGTTATACATAGTACATGTAGTCTAGCTTACATTCATAATGTGACCTTAGAGGTTAAAGGAATCCTGATCTGAGGGATATATGTAGGCTTCCATTGCAGACCTCTTCCTTTGAAAGTGCTAGTTACCAGGCTGTTAAGTTGATTTCATGTTTTCTATGGATTCTAAGCCACTACCTTGGAAAAAATAGGCAAGTTAGGAAATTACAGTCAGGTCCATAAATAGTGGGACATCAACACAATTCTAATATTTTTGGCTCTATACACCACCACAGTGGATTTGAAATGAAACAAGATGTTCTTTAACTGCAGACTTTCAGCTTTAATTTGAGGGTATTTACATCCAAATCAGGTGAACGGTGTAGGAATTACAACAGATGTATATGTGCCTGCCACTTTTTAAGGGACCAAAAGTAATGGGACAGATTAACAATCATAAATCAAACTTTCACTTTTTAATACTTGGTTCCAAATCCTTTGCAGTCAATTACAGCCTGAAGTCTGGAACGCATAGACATCACCAGACGCTGGGTTTCATCCCTGGAGATGCTCTGTCAGGCCTCTACTGCAACTGTCTTCAGTTCCTGCTTGTTCTTGGGGCATTTTCCCTTCAGTTTTGTAATCAGCAAGTGAAATGCATGCTCAATCGGATTCAGGTCAGGTGATTGACTTGGCCATTGAATAACATTCCACTTCTTTCCCTTAAAAAACTCTTTGGTTGCTTTCGCAGTATGCTTGGGGTCATTGTCCATCTGCACTGTGAAGCACCGTCCAATGAGTTCTGAAGCATTTGGCTGAATATGAGCAGATAATATTGCCCGAAAAACACTTCAGCATTCATCCTGATGCTTTTGTCAGCAGTTACATCATCAATAAATACAAGAGAACCAGTTCCATTGGCAGCCATACATGCCCATACCATGACACTACCACCACCATGCTTCATTGATGAGGTGCTTTGGATCATGAGCAGTTCCTTTACTTCTCCATACTCTTCTCTTCCCATCACTCTGGTACAAGTTGATCTTGGTCTCGTCTGTCCATAGGATGATGTTCCAGAACTGTGAAGGCTTTTTTAGATGTTGTTTGGCAAACTCTAACCTGGCCTTCCTGTTTTTGAGGCTCACCAATGGTTTACATCTTGTGGTGAACCCTCTGTATTCACTCTGGTGAAATCTTCTCTTAATTGTTGACTTTGACACACATACACATACCTCCTGGAGAGTGTTCTTGATCTGGCCAACTGTTGTGAAGGGTGTTTTCTTCACCAGGGAAAGAATTCTTTGGTCATCCACCACAGTTGTTTTCCGTGGTCTTCCGGTCTTTTGGTGCTGCTAAGCTCACCGGTGCGTTCTTTCTTTTTAAGGATGTTCCAAACAGTTGCTTTGGCCACACCTAATGTTTTTGCTATCTCTCTGATGGGTTTGTTTTGTTTTTTCAGCCTAATGATGGCTTACTTCACTGATAGTGACAGCTCTTTGGATCTCATATTGAGAGTTGACAGCAACAGATTCCAAATGCAAATAGCACACTTGAAATGAACTCTGGACCTTTTATCTGCTCCTTGTAAATGGGATAATGAGGGAATAACACACACCTTGCCATGGAACAGCTGAGCAGCCAATTGTCCCATTACTTTTAGTCCCTTAAAAAGTGGGAGGCACATATACAAACTGTTGTAATTCCTACACCGTTCACCTGATTTGGATGTAAATACCCTCAAATTAAAGCTGGAAGTCTGCAGTTAAAGCACATCTTGTTTGTTTCATTTCAAATCCATTGTGGTGGTGTATAGAGCCAAAAAGATTAGAATTGTGTCGATGTCCCAATATTTATGGAATTGACTGTATGTTTTCTGCATGCTTATTCTAGATCAGTGACCATGAGGGTGTTGAAGTTAAACAAGCAATCAATTAAGATTTACAGTTCTATTTTCTACCCCATGTATATCAGATTACAATTCTTATGTTATCTTAAAAGAGAAGTATGGGAATCTGTTTTTTTGTAGTATCATACTTACCTAGCTGGATGCAGCATCAGTCCCCCGCTGGCTCTAACACTGAGAACTGAGTGTTCAAACACCAGTGACCGCTCAGTTTTCACAGCTCCCTGAGCGGCTCCCTGCTCTTCCTTTGATCGACCGATTCTTCCACTGATCAGTCGGTCAAGGGAACCAAGCCTTAATAATCAAATGATCAATGTCACTGTATATCAATAATAATAAAAAACTTTGCAGAAGTAATTCATTTAGTATTTTGAAATGTTAGATAAATTAAATATAGGTTTTTAAATGGTTTAAAAAGATTACCATGTGAAAGCAGGAAAACTGTAATGTTAGCTGCTGTCTCCAAAGATAGCAAACTCTGGGAGACATTGCAGCTTTAAGGGGAGGGGAGGAGCAGCTGCAAGGGAATAGTAACTCAATGAGGGCAGGAGGAGAGGGGAGGGGTGGGGAGGAGATTGGCTTCACAGTTCACATACAGACTATGGAAATGACAGGGAGAGAGGGAGGGGGAAAGGAGGAGATGCACTGAGAAGGGAGCAGCATGAGGAAGGCATATAAACTGACCACGCTATCAGAGATCAGCAGCCATAATAAGCATGGTCAGGTTACAGAGGGGAACACAAGAACAGACAGTCAGGATCAACCAGCTATTGTACAACATTTAAAGGGATAAATGCCACTGCAAAAGCACTATGCTGTATATTGTGCCTTAAAGAGACAGGAGCATGTTTTTTAGGGTTACAACCACTTTAAGTATCCTTATTTTTTTTCTCCTAATCAAAGTTGTAAGAGTCCTAGGTGTGCGAGAGGCCATAGGTACTGTAACAAATCCTGTTGTTATAGCCCTGAAGATATTGCACTAGTGTAAGCTATAACACTATCAGTATCCCCTTCTGTTTTGTGCAAATATAAGGCTAGTTGTAATAGAGCACTAGCTAAAATAGGGACATATGGAAGATAATGGTGACCCTTAAAAAATTGTAGTAAATAAGGCTCAAAATTTGTTAAAGATGTCCCATAATTTATATCATTTTTCTTTTTCTTTTTATTTTCATTTGAGCTTTCAGATTTCTTCAGATGTGGAATGCTTGTTAAAAAACTCTTTTCATAATTGCCTTAACATGAATACTGTAATTAGCCAAAGTAATGTCTTCCACATCAGAAAGAAGGTTATTTAGGGTAATATTCTACAAAACAGCAGTTTTGTGTCTTTCTCTGATCTCAAAAATTAATAATATAATAACATACTTCCCCATGGTACATGACTCATACACCAAAAGTAACTAACAATGTCCCAAAACGCATCAACAGTCTCAAAAATACCTGTTATAAATGCAATATAAAAATACACTCATCAACACAAAACTCATCTAAGTTTCGTTTAGAATGACTCCTATTGAGCCAACAACCCATAATAAATTTACCTGAATGTATTCTAAATATCTGTTATATTGATGACGTCAGAAAAATGTGCTCAGTGTACACTGTGCAATTACATTTTCAGATAGCAATATGTCTGTACATAAAAGAAATGAAACTTTAAATGCTAGCTGTACATTTGTAAAACACAAGTTATTAGAACATTGTTAAACATTTAAAGTCAACTCATCATTAGAATGAGTACATAATGCACCTATAAATTCATGCACATATAGTACTTTAGACATCTTCATGAACACACACTGTAATTTGAGGGGGCCTAAAATTCCTATCTTAACATTTTTCAATTACTTTAACCTGCCTTTCGGACCATCTGTGTCATGGGCAGCCTAACTGGTCAGGCAGCTGTGGGAGATAGGAGGAGTTAAGCCAGCTCTGAACTTCCCAAACTAAATGTTGGGGCCAAGAGTCTTTCATAAAAATGTTTGAAGGTGTATGCAGACACAACAGTAGGTGACTGCATTTTAACCACTTACCGACCGTGCTATAGCCAAATTACCGCCACAGTGTGGTTGTCCAATTCTGGGAGGGCCTTAATAGAGGTCCTTCCAGAACTGTGCTCCGTTCACGCCTCCTGCGGTGTGCATCAGGTGCACTCTGTGACCCCTTTGTCCTTCTATCACAGATCAGGGAAAATGGCCAATTGCTGCGGCCCTTTACCATGTAATCCGCTGTGATTGGATCTGCTGGATCAATCCCAGCTGATCACAAGTAAGCAGACTTGCCGGATATTAGCATTCCTTTCCTCCCGCAAGGAAAGGGGAGCTGTTAACTGGCAAGGCTGTCATGAAATTGTTCACACTGATGATCAGTGCCCTGATCATCAGTGCAGTCCCATCAAGGCCCATCAGTGCAGCCTATCAGTGCCGCCTATCAGTTCCCATCTGTGCCCATCAATACCGCCTATCAGTGCCGTCTCTTCAGTGCCCACCAGTGCAGCCTATCAGTGCCCATCAGTGCAGCCTCAGCAGTGCACATCAGTGAAGAAAAAAAATTGCTTATTTTCTAAATTTTATAACATTAAACAAAGATAAACGTTTTATTTTTTTCAAGATTTTTGGTCTTTTTATGTTTATTTAGCAAAAAATAAAAACCCAGTGGTGATTAAATACCACCAAAAGAAAGCTCTATTTGTGTGAATAAAATTATAAAAAAGTGAACAATAGTGAAGTACGTCTGGATAGTATTTATTGTGGTTTAAAAAATCTCTGATGAGGCCAGCGCGCTGCTGACGAAACGTCGCGCAAGGGCAGTGTGGGATCCAATCGTCATCTCCGCTCGTTTCTGTGCAGGTGGATCGCATGTGACGTCCCCTGCTTTGACAACTTTTTACTGTACGCATACCTTTTAATGCGATTTTTTAAAGCACGATAAATACTATCCAGACGTACTTCACTATTGTTGGCTCCACTCTCTTCCCACTCCCGCCCCTATGTGGGAGGTGAGTAACATTCTACAGTGACGGTGTATCCAAGGGTTTGGATCCTGATCCCAGGGAGGTTGGTGGAGGAAACAGCTCTATATCAGCTTATCTGATTCCCGTAATATGAATCCATGACATCTGGTGAGTAGGAACTCTCACTGGGTGCAAACGGTGAAGGATCTGGCAAACTTACTTGAATTAGCCACATTGCTATCGTCACTTATAAAGACACTATTGCTTTTTATGGATTCATTTGGACTTTTGGACCTCTTTTCTACATAATTAGACACTCTATAATATTATATTTCATCATTGTGTTGTGTTTAATGGTCTTTTCCAATGTTATACACAGCAAAAAACCTCAATAACTGTTAGTGTTGAGGTTTACCTATGTCTGCACGCCTGACATCTGGTGGTTTGATGCAGGCATAGCACTTATTTTAATTGTCTAGTACAAGCAACACTATTTTTATATTATTGCACTATATGGCTCTCACTGTTTGGGCTTTGGTTTTTTCTTTCTAATATTGTGCAATTATTGTTTCATGTTATTATCCATCAATGTATAGTCATAGGCTAACATAAGTTAGCTTATAAAGCCTTATAAAGCCTCAATGATATGTTAACATCAGAGTTGGACATATAACTGCATGCCTGACATTTGGTGGTCTGATATAGGTCCAATTAACTATTCAATTGGCCCACTAATTATTCTATATATGATGTGAGCGCGGTTTTTCTGTTTTAATATACTGTTTGTCCACATTGTGAACTTACACCAGCAGCTTCACTTTCAATATTTTTTTTAAGGTTTATCCGTTGTGCAGATTATTATATAATTTATAATGGCATTAATTGCTTGCCTTAGCGAGAGGGCAAGCCACGTGCACTTCAGGTTCTTATGTTTGGCACCAGAACTATGCAGATACCATCAGGCAGGAGATCAATCCAGCTAAATGATCTACATGAATCACTCCCCTCCTTATTGGCTGTACCTGTGATGGATTGATACTGCCCAACCATGCTCTTGGCCCTTCACTGCTTTACAGAAAACACCATGAGCTGTAATCAGCCACAAGTGCCCCCCCAAATATCCTAAGCATTCAGAGTATGAGGAAATACATGACTTTTTTTTTTCTCCTAAACAGCCATTTATGAGACCCAAGCACTGTCAATCAGTTTGTTAAGGGTTACAGAAAGTAGATTTCAGCTTTCCTACTCACTAAAATAGTGAAGCAACATATGAACAATATGCTACATTCAATTGCACTTATTTTTGTAAATGTAAATCTGAAAAATCATTAAAGGAAAAGTTCACCTTTTGAATGCATCACATGTTACATCTGTATTTAGGGTGTACCATGTAACATGTTCAGCACCTATCCTCACCCCCCCCCCCTTCCTTGTTACAACATACACTCTCACAGTCGTATCATTTAATGACAGAGATCTGTGAATGAATAAATTACAAGTCACGTCTTCTACCGCAGCAGGCAGCGTTGTAGTTTCAATGGATTTCCAGTATACTCATAGTCCATTCACACTCTCTTCAGCTTTCAAACTGAAAGCTGAAATAGAGGTATGAGCAGAAAGCTGGAGGGAGAGTGTGCAGGAGCCTGACATTGCACTTGCAATACACTGATCACATGTACAATATTTTGCAGGCTCCTGTAAAAAAAATAATAAATGCATTTTTTTTACCTTCTTGTTAAAGGTGAGGCTTAGCCTTTAAGTAATAAAGTAATATGTTTTTCTGCATCTATAAATATTCTGTTTAATTTTTTTTTTTTTTTTACAGATAACATTGGATGAAAGAGTTATTAAAACTGAATATGGGCTTCTGATTCGTAGTCTACAGAGGAAGGATTCTGGAATTTACTATTGTAAGGCACAAGAGCACACGTTTATTCACACCCTTGTAAAACTTAATGTAAAAGTCATAGAAAATGAGCAGATGGAACAGACACAGAAAATGGAGGATGAGGAGGGCAGAGGCCGTGATATAATGACCGAGTCAAGGCTGAGGTATAAAGACTATCTGCAACTTTTAAGCAGTCCTACCTTCAGTATGGATGAGTATTGTGAGCAGATGTGGCACAAGGAAAAGAAGAGACAACGCAATAAAGGTGGAGCAAAGTGGAAACACGTCCAAGAGATTAAAAAGAGTAGGAACAGGAGACACCATGAACAAAGAGAGAAGCTTACGAAAATCTTACCTGCATAGACTGTATAGACTTTTATATACTTATTCCATTGTGTACATTTCTTGTATTAATATTCCCCTTTGAACTGGGAAGATCCAATATGTACAAGACAATGTAGTACCAAGAATATCATTGAAAAGTGGAGTCAATTCACAGTTTTTTGTATTACAGCTTTCAGAAACTAGAATGGATTTAGGGGGTATAAGTATCCTTTTTTGTGTAGTGTTGTTTGTGTGTAGCTCCATCTTTTGGGTTAAGTTAATAATAACTGGTCGTTCAGGCTTTTATTTATTAAACTGTGTTATTTAGGTGTTGCATTATTTTCTTTTTTGTAAGTTATAAATTAATATTGGGATGTTTACCTTTTTGTAATGTTTTTGTTTTATTATGGAAATTGTATTTTTTTTAAGACTGCCTGATTCTGAGACTCAATTTTCAGCAACAGTGGTGCAAAATATGTGCAAAAATAATCAACAGTAATAACACATCAATCAAGATTCCTTTGCTGCTCTAAAATTCACTGATGGTTTAATATCAGTGTTTAAACTTTTTTAATCTGCATTATTAATAATGATGATGAACTATTCCTTTTGTATTTGTAGCAAATTAAAGGTGGCAAAATGTTAAAGTTCTCTGACATCAGGAAATTGCGCACAATAAAATATATTTGTTGAACTTCCTAAGTTTTTAATTCTTCCTTGCTTTGTTTTTGTCCAGAAGCTATTTATACTTTGAGATTATGCCTTAGTAATTAAGGGGAGGGGGTATATTAGGGTAATATTGATGGTAATCTATAGTTTATTACAAAAAGAAGGGGTAGGGGGGGACTTTAAATGAAGCACAACAGGTTCTTAAAAAAGTTTTTATTGAAAAATGGTTGTTGTTCGTAAAGAATTAGGAATATTGATATATAAAAAAATTCATCAGATAGGTACATGATAGACAATTCATACGTATATATATGTATATAAAAAAGACATGATGGGCATCTAGTCTCTCCATTTCAATCAATACATATAGCATAACAACATGTACGTGACTCATAAAACATATAGAAAGAAGAATGGAATTGTTTCATTGCATATTTGACACAGCATATGACAGCTCTACGTGTTTCGTGGATATTAACACCCACTCTTCAGGAGCATGCGTGTGACTAATGACTGTAATTAATAAAAAAGAATAATGTAGTAAGGGTTACTACATAATTCTTCTTTTTTATTAATTACAGTCATTAGTCCCACGCATGCTCCTGAAGAGTGGGGGTTAACCTCCACGAAACGCTTAGAGCTGTCATATGCTGTGTCAAATATGCAATGAAACAATTCCATTCTTCTTTCTATATGTTTTATGAGTCATGTACATGTTGTTATGCTATATCTATTGATTGAAATGGAGAGGCTAGATGCCCATTGTGTCTTTTTTATATACACATATATACGTATGAATTGTCTATCATGTACCTATCTGATGAATTTTTTTATATAGCAATATTCCTAATTCTTTACAAACAACAACCACTTTTCAATAAAAACTTTTTTAAGAACCGGTTGTGCTTCATTTAAAGTCCCCCTACCCCTTCTTTTTGTATTATTCAATTAGGGATGGAGGTCTATGATCCACATGACCTCATATAAAGTCCCAATATGTCCCCTTGTTCCTTTTAATCTATAGTTTATATTTTTTTAGATATATTTATATTGTATCCAACCAAATGTAAATAAATGTGTTAATAATGTGTTAAATAGTGTGTTAACAAAGTGTGGTTTATTTAAACAGCAGTAAATGTGACATTCGTCAAACATTAGCTGTGACCAATCTACAATTTACTGTGTAATTAAACACATATGGCAGGAAGATTAACCTGCAGTGAATGTCACATTCACTGCTTTGGAAATCTGCCCCATTTGTTTCTATGCATGTTTGTTTTTTTTAAGGAAAATAGGGCAGCCAGTATTTTACACATGCTACCCTTCCTGGTTAGAAATGATACACATTGGGGTTGACTTCACAAAGTGAATTTTCCACTTTGCAAGGGAATTTTTCCTTAGCTTAGTTTTGCAGGGGTGGCCCATCCATTAAGGGCACATGGGCGCTGCCCCTCTATCCTTGCCACCCCCTATATGCTAAATGGATAAATTCATGCATAGCATGAATCTATCCATGGCTGCTGCAGCCACACCCTATTCATGCATCCGACCCTTTTCATGAATTACAGTGGCAGGTCTTTTTTTTGAAGCACCTGATTATAGCCCTAGGCTCTAATAGGCTTCAAATAAAGTGGACTCTGAGCGCAGAGCATTGAGCAATGAATATTTGCTTTTCTAACACTGAATCGCCTTTCCGTCAATCAGGAAGCGTGGGTTGGTTCCCCGTTTCCCGATTGGCTGAGAAGTCAGGCGATCCTATTGGATGCCTTTCTCAGAGGAGGAGGGGGATGCATGGCCAAATCCACCGAAGCAAAGCACGCTCCCTCTTGCTGGACACTGCTGCCCGTCTGGGGAAAGTGCAGGAATTTGATGTCCCAACTGCCCTCCGTGGGGGGTGCTTTCAGTGCCATGAGCCCCGCGGTGGGGGTGTGAGTGGGTGCTGTATACCCTATCTGTGATGCTCTATACCCTATCTGCTGATGCTGTATACCCTATCTGGTGATGCTGTATACTCTATCTGTGATGCTGTATACCCTATCTGCTGATGCTGTATACTCTATCAGTGATGCTGTATACCCTATCTGCTGATGCTGTACACCCTAACTGGTGATGCTATATACCCTATCTGGCGATGCTGTATACCCTATCTGGTGATGCTGTTTACCCTATCTGGCAATGCTGTATACCCTATCTTGTGATGCTGTATACCCTATCTGGTGATACTGGGTTGTATACTCCTGGCACAATGGGTGGAATCTATAAGGTGTGGGGCTTATGAGAAGTGGGAGGGGTCAAAAAGGAAGGGCGGGGTCTAGCGCCCCCCATCCTAAGATTTCACCAGCCACCACTGTTAGTGAATGAGGTGAAGACCTGCTTACTTCCATCATTCAATCATTCGAAAGCTAAAATGTTGCTTCTTTTTACATTTTCCTTGCTTGTGATTGGATAGTCTTTGCAACATGAATTTTCACCACATTCACTAGGCTATGTGAAATTTTACTTTACAAAGTGAACATGCTGTACTCCTTTAGTAAATCAACCCCATTGAGTTTTCTGGGTTTGTAATTAATCTGTGCATATATTATTATATATAATAAATGAATAAGCATAGGTGTTACCCTCAGCAAACACCTCATCTGCTATAGGAACAGTTAAAGTATATATAAATCCAAACAAAAATACATTGCAGCTTCCCAGTCCCTAGATGTGGTGTTACCCTCAGTGAAAACTTCAGCCAAATTTTTCTCCCACTTCTTGAAATGCCTTAAAGATTGGGTTTACTTCCTCTACATTCCCCTGCATAGTAGATGCATAATGGGCTACTATGCATCGCATAGTAGCCCATTATGTGCCACTTGCCTGCAAACTAAGCCTGCGACATCCAGCGCCATCCCCTATACTGGCAGCACCCATCTTCTGCCCCTCCTCCTTCCGGGGCCGCGATCTCTGGCTCTGTGACTGGCTGGAGTCGCGTGACTTCACTCCCACGCATGTACACAGGAGCTGCCAGTCACGGGACAATCAAAGTGAAGAAATGGCATGGAGGGCTTTTCTTCTCTGCGCATGTGCCAAAATTACATCGGCACATCTCGTACACTGCATATCTCCTGAACCGTGCAGGTTTGGAAGATATGCAGGGCACCTACAGGTAAGCCTTATTATAGGCTTACCTGTAGGTTAAAGTGGTTGTCACGAGTTATATTATACAATAGGAAAACTCATTGACCAACAGAGAGATGGGCAGGGCTTCCACTGCTGCCTCTGTATCCTGTGAAGTGAGGAACAGAGACCAACGCCGCTGCCAATGGGCACAGAGCTGGATTGAGATAGGACTCATTTATATATATTACGGAAGTGAGGGGGCGATACTGCTACTACTGGAACACTTTTTAACTTAATGCAGGAAAAAAAATTAAAGTGGAGCTCCACCCAAAATGGGAAGCTCCACTTATCTGCCTCTTCCCCCCCCCCCCCCGCTGCCACATTTGGCACCTTTTGGATTGGTGGGGGAGGAGGGAGCGGGTACATGATTTTGACAGAAACCCACTTCACCGCAGGGAACTCAGCCGGACGTTCGGTCCTCTTCTCCTTCCCCCGCAGCTGGCCATTTACAGAGCTCAGCATGATTTGCACATGTGCAGTAGGGAGCCGGCTGTAAAGCCTCAAGATTTCACTGCCGGTTTCCCTTAGTGGAGATGGTGGCGGCAGCACCCGATAGCCAATTGAAATATCGGCTTGGGTGAAGACAACGTGGGATTCCTGGACAGGTAAGTGTCCTAATATTAAAGTCAGCAACTACAGTATTTGGCTTTCATTTTTTTCTGCAGGAGCCTGGATTTCCTCTTTAAGGTAAAAAATGTCCTGCCTTTAGAACCACTTTAATTGAACCATGTCTATTCTAGCGAATCAACCTCATTTTCACTATAAAGTAGTACACAAGAAGAAAAAAAATGTACACAACATTTTTGCAGACTGTCATATCTATGGAGGAGCCGTTTTGCCTCACTTGGCTGCTTTCTTCATTTGTACAACAAACATCTCCCTTTCTCCTTATCTCCTTTACATAAGACAGCTGAGAACTAGATCAGTCAATTTAACAACAATCTTGCCAAAATCTTTTATGTGCATTTAACATAATTTGAACATATGGTATTGTGTTAATATGTCTCGTATGCCTCCCATAAAGCTCTGAGGCTGCTGCTGGATGTGATGTTAGCAGTCCGAGCAAGCAATGCTCTATAGCAGTTACGGAGAACCTTGGCACCCCAGATGTGATGGAACCACATTTCCCATGATGCTCATGCACTCTGCAGTGTAGTTGAGTATCATAGGAAATGTAGTTCCAAAATATCTGGGGTGCCAAGGTGCACCATCACTGCGCTATAGTAATCCCCCCTCAATTATTCAGGAAGGTCAAGGTGAGGGGTAGAGCTGGCCAAGCACAAGAGTGTAAATAGATACTGTTGAAAGAGGGCCATTATATGGCAGGAGGGAAGGAAAGGAAGAATGCTGCAAGTAAGCATTAAAATTACCTAAGTTGTGAGTTCACTTCTAGCAACATTGTTCCAAAAGACCCCGTATGTAATTCCAGATCTCCTGAAGAGTATATACCAGCAATCCTAATTTTCAAATTCTGCACCTGCTTTCCATGATTTATGCATCCGTATGGGGGCATCTCTGCAGAAACTGCTGGCCCCATAATCCCCCTCCATCCTGCTTTTTGCAGGAGGGGATGAATGCTACAAATGTGTGCCCCCTAGTGGCTTCTCTCTCCCTCTTTAGCTACAGCAGCTGAGCAAAGGCATCTGACACTTTACAGCAGTCTCAGCAGTCTATATATGCAGGCCTTACCTGGTAGCCTCTCTTCCTTCTTTCTATGCTGTGCCCCTATTTAATCATGTTATGTTATGGTCATAGTAACCCACTGAGGCAGAGTGTGGGAATATGCATACAGATCAGCAAGCAACAGCATCTGTTAATTCTGTAACAGAACTGACATTTCCTCTTTTAAGTTCTTCAGAAATGTGAGAACTGTAAGTTCTGGTTTACAAGTAGTAGCTACTGCTACTGGCTGAGCTGGCTGCTGGAACACACATGCACAGCAGCCAGCCATTGCTATTTAGACTCCACACTGACAGCTCTTATATAAAAGAGGAGAGGAGAATGATCTGTGCTGTTGTAAACAAATTCCATTATCTTCCTCTTCATAATTACAGTACAGTGAATAAGTTTTGTCACCCTAGAACAGCTGCAATGAAAATTGCATGTTTGCTCTTGGGTTTAGATATCCTATAACCATTGGTAAAGCACACTTAAAATTCAGCCATGTTTGTGAATAAATCCCTGCACTTAAACTTTGGTGTTTTTTCCAACATTCAGTAAATAATAGGATTTCTATTGGAAAACTTGTCTCCATTCTAAAACTGCAAGTTTAAAGTTACCCATAGCTTTCAGTGTAACTACTTGTTACAGACTTGAGACTATTGTCACTGCTAGTGTTGAGCGAACCCGGACTGTAACGTTCGGGTCCGTACCGAACTTTCGGGTGTCCGTGGCACGGACCCGGACCCGGACATTTCAAAAATCGCTCGGGTTCGGTCCGGGGTTCTGCTATTTTACTCCACGTGTTGAGAAGCTGCAGGGCAGCCAATCAACAAGCGTTTCACTGGTTTGCCCTTAGAAGCCATCACAGCCATGCCTACTAATGGCATGGCTGTGATTGGCCGGTGCATCATGTGACCCAGCCTCTTTATAAGCTGGAGTCACAGTGCTGCAGTCACATGCTCCTTGGGTTAGTATAGGGAAAGGTAGCTGACGGCGTGAGGGACAGATTTGAGACATTTTAAGACCTGATCCTGCATCCTGAGATAGATTACTTTACTACTGCTGTCTGTGCTGTTGCTCTGAGGACAGATAGCAGTTGTCGTGTCTAGTAAGAGGAGAGGAGAAA
>BLSH010084874.1:274082-312844 GCA_018402905.1 Glandirana rugosa | reverse complement strand
ACTATTGGACAGGAAAGGTCGTGGCTGTCCTTGGTGAGGGATGATCACAACTCGCTTGGGCCTGACATTGCAAGCCCAGGCATGGCTTGAAATCCCACAGGCACCGTGCCTGGGCCTGGGCCTGTAAAGTTTTTAGCAAGCCCAAGCCAGGCCCCAAGACGATAAAATGAGGTGCACAACTCTTCGACGTCCCGTCGGTTAGTTGTTCGCAAAGTGACCAAACGGGAATCTTCGGTAGTGTCGGTACGGATGATTACCGTACCGACACTAACCGGCCACGTAGTACACTGGGTCGGAGAAATAACCCGAACGATTTTTGAAATGTCCGGGTCCGGGTCCGTGCCACGGACACCCTAAAGTTCGGTACGGACCCGAACGTTACAGTCCGGGTTCGCTCAACACTAGTAGGGAGTGGTTCCTGTCGGTGCTGGAAAGGACAGGTTATCATTCTAAAATCATCTCATACTGGTGTAGGGAGAGGTTCCGGTCGGTGCTGTGAGGTACAGGTTATCATTCTAAAATCATCTCATACTGGTGTAGGGAGAGGTTCCTGTCGGTGCTGTGAGGGACAGATTATCATTCTTAAATCATCTCATACTGGAGTATGGAGAGGTTCTTGTCGGCCCTTTGAGGGACATATTATCGTTCTAAAATCACCTCATACTGGTGTAGGGAGAGGTTCCTGTCGGTACTGTGAGGGACATATTATCGTTCTAAAATCATCTCATACTGGAGTAGGGAGAAGTTCCTGTCGGTGCTGTGAGGGACAGATTATCGTTCTAAAATCATCTCATACTGGTGTAGGGATAGGTTCCTGTCGGTGCTGTGAGGGACAGATTATCATTCTAAAATCATCTCATACTGGAGTAGGGAGAGGTCCCTGTCGGTGCTATGAAGTACAGGTTATCGTTATAAAATCATCTCATACTGGAGTAGGAAGTGGTCCTGTCGGTGCTTTGAGGGACAGATTATTGTTCTAAAATCATCTCATACTACAATAGGGAGAGGTTCCTGTCGGTGCTGTGAGGGACAGATTATCGTTCTAAAATCATCTCATACTGGTGTAGGGATAGGTTCCTGTCGGTGCTGTGAGGGACAGATTATCATTCTAAAATCATCTCATACTGGAGTAGGGAGAGGTCCCTGTCGGTGCTATGAAGTACAGGTTATCGTTATAAAATCATCTCATACTGGAGTAGGAAGTGGTCCTGTCGGTGCTTTGAGGGACAGATTATCGTTCTAAAATCATCTCATACTGCAGTAGAGACAGGTTCCTGTCGGTGCTGTGAGGTACAGATTATTGTCTCATATTGGAGTAGGGATAGGTTCCTGTCGGTGCTGTGAGGGACAGATTATCGTTCTAAAATCATCTCATACTGCAATAGGGATAGGTTCCTGTCGGTGCTGTGAGGGACAGATTATCGTTCTAAAATCATCTCATACTGCAGTAGGGAAAGGTTCCTGTCGGTGCTGTGAGGGACAGATTATCATTCTAAAATCATCTCATACTGGTGTAGGGAGAGGATCCTGTTGGTGCTTGTGGGAAAGATTATCTTTCTAAAATCATCTCATACTGGTGTAGAGAGAGGTTCCTGTCGGTACTATGAGAGACAAATTATTGTTCTAAAATCATCTCCTACTGCAGTAGGGACAGGTTCCTGTCGGTGCTGTGAGGGACAGATTATGGTTCTAAAATCATCTCATGCTGCAGTAGAGACAGGTTCCTGTCCGTGCTGTGAGGTACAGATTATCGTTCTAAAATCATCTCATATTGGAGTAGGCAGAGGTTCCTGTTGGTGCTGTGAGGGACAGATTATCGTTTTAAAATCATCTCATACTGGAGTAGCGAGAGGTACCTGTTGGTGCTGTGGGGGACAGATTATTGTTCTAAAATCATCTCATAAGGCAGTAGGGACAGGTTCCTGTCGGTGCTGTGAGGGACAGATAATCATTCTAGAATCATATCATACTGCAGTAGGGTCAGGTTCCCGTCGGTGCTGTGAGGGACAGATTATCATTCTAAAATCATCTCATACTGCAGTAGAGACAGGTTCCCGTCGGTGCTATGAGGGACAGATTAGCGTTCTAAAATAATCTCATACTGGTGTAGGGAGAAGTTCCTGTTGATGCTGTGAGTGACAAATTATCGTTCTAAAATCATCTCATACTGGTTTAGTGAGAGGTTCCTGTCGGTGCTGTGAGGGACAGATTATCTTTCTAAAATAATCTTATACTGGTGTAAGGAGAGGTTCCTGTCGGTCCTGTGATGGACAGATTATCGTTCTAAAATCATCTCATACTGGTGTAGGGATAGGTTACTTTCGGTGCTGTGAGATACAGATTATTATTCTAAAATCATCTCATACTGGAGTAGAGAGAGGTTCCTGTTGGTGCTGTGAGGGACAGCTTATCGTTCTAAAATCATCTCATACTGCAGTAGGGAGAGTTTCCTCTCTGTGCTGTGAGGGACAGATTATCTTTCTAAAATCATCTCATACTGCAGTAGGGACAAGTTCCTGTCCGTGCTCTGAGGGACAGATTATCGTTCTAAAATCATCTCATTCTGCAGTAGCGACAGGTTCCTGTCGGTGCTTTGAGGGAAAGATTATTGTTCTAGAATCATCTCTTACTGCAGTAGGGACAAGTTCCTGTCGGTGGTATGAGGGACAGGTTATCGTTCTAAAATCATCTCATACTGCAGAAGGGACAGGTACCTGTCGGTGCTGTGAGGGACAGATTATCGTTCTAAAATCATCTCATACTGGAGTAGGGATAGGTTCCTGTCGTTGCTGTGAGGGACAGATTATCGTTCTAAAATCATCTCATACTGGTGTAGGGAGAGTTTCCTGTCTGTGCTGTGAGGGACAGATTATAGTTCTAAAATCATCTCATACTGGAGTAGGGAGAGGTTCCTGTCGGTGCTGTGAGGGACAGATTATCGTTCTAAAATCCTTTCATATTGCAGTAGGGACAGGTTCATGCCGGTTCTGTGAGGGACATAATATCATTCTAAAATCATCTCATACTGGTGTAGGGAGAGGTACCTGTCGGTGCTTTGAAGGACAGGTTATCATTCTAAAATCATCTCATACTGGTGTAGGGAGAGGTTCCTGTCGGCGCTTTGAGGGGCAGATTATCGTTCTAAAATCATCTCATACTGCAGTAGGGACAGGTTCCTGTCGGAGCTGTGAGGGACGGATTACCGTTCTAAAATCCTTTCATACTGCAGTAGGGACAGGTTCATGTCGGTTCTGTGAGGAACATAATATCGTTCTAAAATCATCTCATACTGGTGTAAGGAGAGGTTCCTGTCTGCTCTGTGAAGGACAAGATTATCGTTCTAAAATCATTTCATATTGGTGTAGGGATAGGTTCCTGTCGGTGCTGTGAGGGACAGATTATGGTTCTAAAATCATCTCATACTGCCGTAAGGACAGGTTCCTGTCTGTGCTGTGAGGGACAGCTTATCGTTCTAAAATCATCTCCTACTGGAGTAGGGAGAGTTTCCTCTCTGTTCTGTGAGGGACAGATTATCGTTCTAAAATCATCTCATATTGCAGTAGGGACAAGTTCCTGTCAGTGCTGTGAGGGACAGATTATTGTTCTAAAATCATCTCATTCTGCAGTAGCGACAGGTTCCTGTCTGTGCTTTGAGAGACAGATTATTGTTCTAGAATCATCTCTTACTGCAGTAGGGACAGGTTCCTGTCGGTGCTATGAGGGACAGATTATCATTCTAAAATCATCTCATACTGCAGTAGGAACAGGCACCTGTTGGGGCTGTGAGGGACAGATTAGCATTCTAAAATCATCTCATACTGGTGTAAGGAGAGGTTCCGGTTGGTGCTGTGAAGGGCAGATTATCGTTCTAAAATCATCTCATACTGTTGTAAGGATAGGTTCCTGTCGGTGCTATGAGGGACAGATTATGGTTCTAAAATCATCTCATACTGGAGTAGGGATACCTTCCTGTCGTTGCTGTGAGGGACAGATTATCGTTCTAAAATCATCTCATACTGGTGTAGGGAGAGGTTCCTGTTGGTGCTGTGAGGGACAGATTATAGTTCTAAAATCATCTCATACTGGAGTAGGGAGAGGTTCCTGTCGGTGCTGTGAGGGACAGATTATCGTTCTAAAATCCTTTCATACTGCAGTAGGGACAGGTTCATGTCGGTTCTGTGAGGGACATAATATCGTTCTAAAATCATCTTATACTGGTGAAGGGAGAGGTACCTGTCGGTGCTTTGAAGGACAGTTTATCATTCTAAAATCATCTCATACTGGTGTAGGGAGAGGCTCCTGTCGGAGCTGTGAGGGACGGATTAGCGTTCTAAAATCATCTCATACTGGTGTAGGGAGAGTTCCCTGTCGGTGCTGTGAAGGACAAGATTATCGTTCTAAAATCATCTCATACTGGTGTAGGGATAGGTTCCTGTCGGTGCTGTGAGGGACAGATTATCATTCTAAAATCATGTCATACTGGTGTAGGGAGAGGTTCCTGTCGGTGCTGTGAGGGACAGATTATCGTTCTAAAATCATCTCATACTTGTGTAGGGATAGGTTCCTGTCGGTGCTGTGAGGGACAGATTATGTTTCTAAAATCATCTCATACTGCCGTAAGGACAGGTTCATGTCGGTGCTGTGAGGGACATAGTATCATTCTAAAATCATCTCATGCTTGAGCAGGGAGAGGTTCCTGTCGGTGCTGTGAAGGACAGATTATCATTCTAAAATCATCTCATACTGGTGTAGGGAGAGGTTCCTGTCCTTGCTGTGAAGGACAGATTATCATTCTAAAATCATATCATACTGGAGTAGGGAGAGGTTCTTGTCGGCCCTTTGAGGGACATATTATCGTTCTAAAATCACCTCATACTGGTGTAGGGAGAGGTTCCTGTCGGTACTGTGAGGGACATATTATCGTTCTAAAATCATCTCATACTGGAGTAGGGAGAGGTTCCTGTCGGTGCTGTGAGGGACAGATTATCGTTCTAAAATCATCTCATACTGGAGAAGGGAGAGGTTCCTGTCGGTGCTGTTAGGGACAGATTATCATTCTAAAACCATCCCATAGTGCAGTAGGGACAGGTTCATGTCAGTGCTGTGAGGGACATAGTATCCTTCTAACATCATCTCATACTGGAGTAGGGAGAGGTCCCTGTCGGTGCTGTGAAGTACAGGTTATCGTTATAAAATCATCTCATACTGGTTTAGGGAGAGGTTCCTGTTGGTGCTGTGAGGGACAGATTATCATTCTAAAATCATCTCATACTGGAGTAGGGAGAGGTCCCTGTCGGTGCTGTGAAGTACAGGTTATCGTTATAAAATCATCTCATACTGGATTAGGAAGAGGTTCCTGTCGGTGCTTTGAGGGACAGATTATCATTCTAAAATCATCTCATACTGCAGTAGAGACAAGTTTCTGTCGGTGCTGTGAGGTACAGATTATTGTCTCATATTGGAGTAGGGATAGGTACCTGTTGGTGCTGTGAGGGACAGATTATCGTTCTAAAATCATCTCATACTGCCGTAAGGATAGGTTCTTGTCTGTGCTGGGAGGGACAGATTATAGTTCTAAAATCATCTCATAATGGAGTAGGGATAGGTTCCTGTCGGTGCTTTGAGGGGCAGATTATCGTTCTAAAATCATCTCATACTGATGTAGGGAGAGGTTCCTGTCGGTGCCTTGAGGGACAGATTATCGTTCTAAAATCATCTCATACTGGTGTAGGGATAGGTTCCGGTCGGTGCTGTGAGGGACAGATTATCGTTCTAAAATCATCTCATACTGGTGTAGGGAGAGGTTCCTGTCAGTGTTGTGAGGGACAGATTATCATTCTAAAATTGTTTCATACTGGTGTAGGGAGAGGTTCCTGTCGGTTCTGTGAGGGATATGTTATCGTTCTAAAATCTTCTCATACTGGAGTAGGGAGAGGTTCCTGTCGATGCTCTGAAGGACAGATTATCGTTCTAAAATCTTCTCATACTGCAGTAGGGACAGGTATCTGTCTGTGCTGTGAGGGACAGATAAACGTTCTAAAATCATCTCATACTGGTGTAGGGAGAGGTTCCTGCTGCTGGTGTGAGCGGTGCATTTCTTGCACAAAAATAACAAGTGCCTCTATGTTGCTGTTTTAAAAAAAAAAGAATAATAATTTATTATTATTATTTTTTTAGTATTAATAGTGCCACATAGTGCATTTGCACCTTGCTGTGCATTTCTTGCGCAACAATAAAAAGTGCGTCTACATTGCTGGTTTAAAAAAAAAAATATTCTAAATATTACATTTGCGGCCAGTGGTGCATTTCTTGCACAAAAATAAAAAGTGTTAAAATCTTTTCATACTGCAGTAGGGACAGGTATCTGTCTGTTCTGTGAGGGACAGATTAGCATTCTAAAATCATCTCATACTGGTGTAGGGAGAGGTTCCTGCTGCTGGTGTGAGCGGTGCATTTCTTGAACAAAAATAAAAAGTGCGTCTATGTTGCTGTTTTAAAAAAAAAAAGAATAATAATTTATTATTATTTTTTTTAGTATTAATAGTGCTACATAGTACATTTGCACCTTGCTGTGCATTTCTTGTTTCTCAACAATAAAAAGTGCGTCTACATTGCTGATTTAAAAAAAAAAATATTCTAATTACTACATTTGCAGCCAGTGGTGCATTTCTTGCACAAAAATAAAAAATGCATCTACATTGCTGGTTTTCAAAAAAAAAAGAATAATAATTTATTATTCTTTTTTTTTTATTAATAATAAATAGTGCTACATATTACATTTGCGACCAGAATGAGGAGAGCGTCAAATAAGGGACGTGGTCGTGCTGCTGCTGGTGCTGCTGGTGTTGGTGGTGTTGGTGAAATTCCCGTTGCAAGGAGAGGATGTGGTCGATTTGTGCCAGCTACATGCACAAGTGAAACACCTTCCTTAGGTGCGAGTAGCCTACAGAACCTTCAATGTTATATAGTAGGCCCGAATGCCACTCAACGAATGTTGAGGCCAGAACAAGTACAGGCGATAGTATATTGGGTGGCTGACAATGTCCACAGTTCCTTCACATTGTCTCCCACCTGGTCCCTTGATGAAAGCTCAGAGTTGGCACCTGAACCCCATGGCCATCTGTCTTTCACCTCAGCCCCTTGTAAATCAGCCAAGCAGTCTGAGCCCCAAGTCATGCAGCAGTCTCTTATGCTTTTTGATGAGTCTCCTGGTGTGCTTTCCGTGGGCCATCCACATAGCCCTGCCCCAGAAGTAGAAGACATTGAGTGCACAGATGCCCAACCACTTCTGTTTCAGGATGAGGACATGGAAACACCACCGCAGCACGTGTCTGATGATTACGAAACACAGGTGCCAACTGCTGCGGCTGAGCCTGAGCACAACCTGCATGACCAGGCATCTACATGCAAAGCACAAGCTGCAGTGGAATAAGCACCTCAAAATCCAAGAAAGGTCTCAGCCTCCTCCTGCTTCCTCTTCTGCTGCTGCCTCAGCCTCTTCCTCCACCTCTACAGCGCCAGTGTCACCTGCCACCCAGCAAACAGACGATGTGACAGCAATGCCACCATGTCCGCCACCGTCCCCAAGCATTTCCACATGGTCCCATGGAAGCTTACAGCTCTCTATCTCCAAAACACTGGAGAGAAAGAGGAAGTACCCCCCTACCCACCCTCGATCCCTGGCCCTGAATGTCAGCATTTCAAAATTCCTGGCCTTTGAAATGCTGTCATTCCGTCTGGTGGACACGGACAGTTTTAAAAACCTGATGGTGGTGGCTGTCCCACAGTACGTGGTTCCCAGCCGCCACTACTTTTCCAGGCGAGCCATTCCTTCCCTGCACAAACAAGCTGGGGACAAGATCAAGTGTGCATTGTGCAACGCCATCTGTGGCAAGGTCCACATAACCACTGATACATGGACCAGTAAGCACAGGCAGGGACGCTATATTTCGCTAACTGCACACTGGGCAAATGTAGTGGCGGGTGGGCTTGAGGCGGCTAGCCATTTGGCGCATGTCCTTCCACCACCGAGGATTGCAGGGCATTTCTCTTTGCCTCCTGTTGCCTCCTCCTCCTACTGCGCTTCCTTCTCGTCTACCACCTCGTCATCTGGTCAGCGTAGCACCTTCACCCCAAATTTCAGCACATCCAGGGGGAAACGACAGCAGGCTGCTTTAACACTGATATGTTTGGGGATAAACTCCACACTGTGCAGAAGCTGTGGATGGGCATTGAACAACAGACCGATGAGTGGTTGTTGCCACTGAGCCTCAAGCCCGGCCTCGTAGTGTGCGATAATGGGCGAAATCTCGTAGCAGCTCTAGGCCTAGGTTTGATGCACACCCCTTGCCTGGCTCATGTGCTGAATTTGGTGGTGCAGAAATTTCTAAAAAACTACCCGGATATGTCAGAGCTGCTGCAGAAAGTGTGGGCCGTCTGTGCATGCTTTCGCCATTCTCACCCTGCTGCTGCTCGCCTGTCTGCGCTGTAGCTGAACTTCGGCCTTCCCACTCACAGCCTCCTATGTGACGCACCCACAAGGTGGAACTCCACCTTGCACATGCTGGAGAGACTGTGCGAGCAGCAGCAGGCAATAGTGGAGTTTCAGCTGCTGGACGCATGGGTCAGTCGCTCTGCGGAACAGCACCACTTCACCACCAACGAGTGGGCCTCCATGTGAGACCTGTGTACCATATTGCGGTGTTTCGAGTACTCCACCATCATGGCCAGTGCCGATCACACTGTTCTCAGCGTTACTATCCCACTTCTACGTCTCCTTGAAAAAACACTTTGGGCGATGATGAAAGAGGATTTTGGCACAGGAGGAGGAGAAAGAGGGGTCATTTCCATGGTTATCAGGCAAGTCATTCACAAGTGGCTCGGAGGATGGGTTCCTGCACCAGCATAGGCCAGATAAAAAAATTTTCAAGCCAGGGCACAGTTCTGGAGGATGAGGAGGACTAGGATGATGAGGAGGAGGAGAAGGAGGAGGAACCATGTTCACAGCAGGGTGGCACCCAACGCAGCTCATGGGCATCACTGGAGCATGGCTGGGGGGATACGGAGGACACAGATGATACACCTCCCACAGAAGACAGCTTGTCTTTGCCTCTGGGCAGCCTGGCACACATGAGCGACTACATGCTGCAGTGCCTTCTCAACGACAGCCAAATTGCCCACATTTTAACTCGTGCTGATTACTGGGTGGCCACCCTGCTGGATCCCAAGGATTACAAGGACAACATGCCGTCCTTAATTCCTTCACTGGAGCGTGATCGGAAGATGCGCGACTACAAGCGCACGCTGATAGACAAGCTGCTGAGTGCATTCCCAAATGACACCAGGGGCTCAGTGGAAGCACAAGGCGAAGTCTGAAGAGGAGGAAGAGGTCGCCAACGCAGCTGTGGCACTGCCAGCACCTCAGAAGGCAGGGTTAGCATGGCCAAAATGTGGAAAAGCTTTGTCAGCATCATGCCACAACAAACAGCACCACCAGCTGATAGGCAACGTCTTAGCAGGAGGCAGCATTTCAGCAACATGGTGGAACAGTATGTGTGCACATGCCTACACGTACTGACTGATGGGTCTGCCCCATTCAACTTCTGGGTCTCCAAATTGGGCACATAGCCTGAGCTTGCCCTTTATGCCTTGGAGGTGCTGGCCTGCCCTGCAGCCAGTGTATTGTCTGAACATGTGTTTAGCACAGCAGGGGGCGTTATCACAGACAAGCGCAGCCGCCTGTCCACAGCCAACATGGACAAGCTAACATTTATTAAAATGAACCAGGCATGGATCCCACAAGACTTGCCTGTACCTTGTGCAGAATAGACATTTAGACCGGCCTTACACAGCCATTGGTATACTTGTTTTTTTTAAATATGTCTCAATATTTTGGGGGCTACCCCAATTAGAAACAAAAAAACAAACAAACAAAAAACAGTGTTAGCTACCTCCTCCTCCTCCTTCATCACCACTTCCACCTACACTGCCACGGTCACGGCCTAGTCAACCTCTAGGCTCCTACTCCACATCCACCTCCTCCTCCCATTTTTATTTTTTTTATGTGATTATAAGTTATTTCCCTATCCACATTTGTTTGCAGGGCACTTGTCCTACTCTTACCCCCATTTTGCTTCCTTTTGCAGTCCTCTAGCCCTTTCCAGGACTTTTTACAGCCATTTTTGTGCCCAAAAGTTTGGGTCACCATTGACTTCAATGGGGTTCGGGGTCCAGGGTCAAGTTCGGGTCAAGTTCGGTGCCAAACTCAAACTTTTTCGTGAAGTTTGGCCGAACCCGACGAACCCGAACATCCAGGTGTCCACTCAACTCTAGCCTTCAGCTATTTAACTTCCACTTAGGAGCTGAATACGGATTGAACCCTCAGCCTTTTGTATGTGATCAATGCAGCTCAGACAGACTGAATGTTAGATGAGGTGTCCCGACTCCCCATAGCTATTCATAAAGAACTAAATGCTGTAAAAGTTCTTGATATTAGTACTGCTGATCACAGATAAGTACTAAAACAATTCCCTCCCTCCAAATGTTAAAAAAAAATGATGGTCACAATTCACTAAACAACCTTTCTCTGTAAGAGGACATTGGCAATGACAGCTTTTATACTCCTGTTTTTACAGGATTATTTAAGGTTATATCACACCTATTGAACTTATATCAATAGATTTTGAGATGAAAGTAGGTATCAGCAATGAATTCTGGGTAGTTGTTTTCCAAAAGGATGGTTCTTGAAATTGTCACTGTAAATGGTAACGTTTCTACCTATATACAATTCAAATGAATGTAATTATTTGATTTACGCAAATTCCCTTTGTTCCTCTGATTGCAATTCTAATGATGAAAATACAGATATCGCTTTTGAATATTTACAAATCCAAAAGTACTACATTTTTTATTTGTTTTACATTAGTTAAACTTAAATATGAATCAGTCCACCATAATCAGAAAACAAGAAACTTCTTGGGTCCATTAGGAAGGTACAATGGAAGTGAAATAGAAGCTAAAATGATCAGAAAGATGGAGTACAATTACTTCCAATGTTAATAATCTAGCCCTGTCTATATCACAACTAGACCTGAGATGCTTATGGCAATATTTTACTGTAACAGAGAGTATCTTTAAGTGAGTAAATGCAGATAATACTTATCTTTATATAAAGTAAATGAACAAAAAGCTATGCATACACTAGACCATTATATATAGCAAATAATGAAACTGTTATAAAATGGGGTGACTAAAAGCATTTACCCAAGTATGTCCCTAGAAGGCTGCACAGTACAATTCGGTCTATGGGATGCTCAATAGGGACAAATAAGCAGGAAGTACAGTATGAATTGCTACTTGTGCTTCACTCACAGTAAGTGGCAGAAGAAGTCCCAGATCTACACCCACATGCAAACAGTTTCAACCAACTTCAGGCTCTGCAATCCAGACACAGTGCTTTATGTGGTGATTGGGGCTTCTGAAGAAGCTATATGCTATTCTGCTCAAACCCAGTTGCTCACCCTTCTAGATTAACATCTGGTGAAACCTCAAATGCCCATGTATTGCTGTCTCAACAGACTTGGACTTTCAGAACCAGGGGTGGGGGAGAAAGCAGTTTATACCTCATGGGTATGTATGGGAGCTCAGAGGATTGTGGGAAACAGAGTTAACAAAGCTTGCACTACAATGGTGAGTTTTCAGACTAAAGTCATCCAGTGCGGAGCATTAGGCACATCATTGGATGATGGCCCAAAAGGCACTGCAGGAGGATCATGGACCCAAGCAGGGAAGTCAGTGGGCTTGCAAAATCAACAGGTTTCATGGCTCTACCCAGAGGTCTGGGAGGTAAAGGTAGAAGAACAGGAGGCAGCCACCAAAGAATCCCCACTGTGATGAAGAGAACACAGACCCTGTAACGCATAAGCCACAATCTTCTGCATGGACATGCTACAGCATTGAGGATTGAATGGGATTGTGTTACATGCATTTTACCCTATACTTTGGTGAGTACATTGGAGCTTCTTTTATTCATAAAAGCTTTTATGGTAATGTGCTAGGCCAGTGTGCCTTCTTTTTTTTTGCTTTTGTTATAGTCTGGTTTCCCTCGGAGTGGGTAGCAAGGCTGAAGTGGTGTCTTGGCTCCATTTGGTAATTGTTCATTATTGTTTTCCACAAGAGAGAGGAAGAGCTTTTTCTGGGCCACTACCTGGACCCTTAACATTGAAGGTTCTTCCACCTGTAGCGCTGACATTTAATGTGAATAAAAGGACATTTAACATTTAATTTATTTGTGGTTCACAGACCTGGACAGGCTCTTTGAAAGATGAAAGGCCAAAGTCTGACCCTCTTGACTACTTTTTTTCCCCATGACCATCCTTTAACAAACTGTTAGACTTCAAATAGGTGTCAATTTCATTCTTAAACCCAGGAAGTCAGAATTTTCCAAGTTAAAAGTGAAATCCGGACCTCAGCCCCATTTTAACAGACCAGACAGTTTCCCTTGAAATGATTTGTGATCATCAAAGTGTCCTGTGGATTTTTTCTGTCATTGAGAGTGACTAGACCCTTGACAGTATGACCTGACAGTTTACTGATGAGCCATGGAGGAACATTACTGTCATACAGTATACCATCTTCAGAATGAGATGGGATGAGCCTCTCAGTAGGTTTTTGGTCTCTAGTAATAGCTTTGTTCTTTCTCTGGGATTGGGCAATCACCAGAACCATATTGCCCCTCTCTCTGACTCCCTGCCCAGTTATGCTCATCCAAAACATTGATAATGTTCACCTGAGGCCTGCTCTTAGGTCGATTTAAGTCAGGGATTTCTATCTCGTTATCTACTTTCCAATTCATGAATATAGAGTTGTTACATTTTGCTGAAGCACTGCTAGATTCCCGGCAGTAAGGCATTCTAGTTTAATAACTTCGACTGTGCTTGTTTGAGGCAGTCTCACTGAAGATGGTCAAACTCAACAGCCCTGGCCCAGGGGTGGTAACCATGCTTGCCTTGACCACCTCTGAGACAACATTCTTCTACATGAGGGGGCATCCTGTCTGCATTATAATGTTGATAACACTAAAGCTGAGCCATCCCTTCTGTAAGCTCTGAAGCTGTTTCTAACAGTTGATGGAACTTCAAATTTGGGTTACTTCCATCTTTTTCTAGTAAGCTTTCTCTAACTTTTCTGAACAACAGTCCACCCATGAAATGGTCCTTTAGCCATCCATCTGTATGACCTTACCAGGGCCATCCTACACAGACCCTGTACATACAGTGTATCTCTACTGTTTTATCTTGGAGCTCCAGTCCCTATTGTAGTATGGTCTCTGCTTCCTGACAATTAATGGACCCTAAGGTCCCCTAATGTTTGGCTATACATTGTTTTGAATCCAAATCTTTTGCTGAGGGGCGTGGATTAAAGTGGTTCTAAAGGCAGAACGTTTTTTTTATCTTAATGCACCTATGCATTAAGATAAAAAAAGTTCTGTGTGCAGCAGCCCCCCTCAGCCCCCCATATTTACCTGAGCCCCATCTCAATCAAGTGATGTTGCACAAGAGCCTTGGCTGTCCGGGACACTTCCTCCTCATTGGCTGAGACAGTAGCAGGTGTCATTGGCTCCCGCTGCTGTCAATCAATGTCAGTGAGCCAATGAGGAGAGAGAGGGGGCAGGGCCGAGCCACAGCTCCATGTCTGAATGGACACACAGAGCAGCGGCTCAGCTCGGGGGCCCCATAGCAAGCTGCTTGCTGTGGGGGGACTCAGCAGGAGGGAGGGACCAAGAGCGCTGGCGAGGGACCCGAGAAGAGGAGGATCTGGGCTGCAAAACCACTGCACAAAGTAGGTAAGTATAAAATGTTTGTTATTTTTAAAACAAACAAAAAAACAAGATTTTAATATCATTTTAACCTTCTTACCTCCCTTCGCTAAAGTGGTAATGGCCAGTTCTGCTTGTTCAGTGGGGGGAATTATATATGATCGGATAATGCCCTGCAATCTCTTGATAAAATTGTGCTCTGTCCTTGTGTAATTGGGTAGCTGTTGTGATAGGAATCCTACAAGGAATAAGGAGGTCATTGTAGGGGTGATATCACGTACCTGGGAGGAAGAGCCTGATATGACGAAGAAGGCCTCTCTTACAGCCTTGACTCGGGGATCTGATAGTATGAACAGAAGGTGCAGGAGTACAGAGTGCCTGTAGGTCTTGCGAGCAGCAGAGCAGGTGTTCATGCCAGGTAGAGATAGTCGTCAGTAGTCTTCACTAAAGCAGGCAGGCTGGATGGCAGGGGGTAAGCAACAGACTGGAGCCATCATCTGTCACGAGCGGGCATGAACAAGCCAATATGCATGTGGATGTGCATGCATTAGCATGTGTCCATTTTCTATGTGCATGAGAAGGAATGTGGATTAGCCTGTGATGATGCATGGAAGTCCTGGGGAGCCATATTGTCTACTGACAGGTGGTAGACTCTGTGGAGTATCACTGCCATATGCTGCCATTGTGCCACTTGGGTGAATGATCAGACAGTAACTTTAAAATGGGCTTAAAGGGAAAGTACACAATAATTGTGGGAACAAGTTTTTCAGTCACTGAGAACATCGTGGATTTGCAGCCTTAAAAGGACAGTGCATGTGGTTTGTCCAAAGGTGTATGTGTATGGGAGCTGCGTTAACCCCTTGCCAACCGTATATTGTATATATATGGTGGCAAGGCGGCTCTCCTGGGCAGGACCACGTACCTGTATGGGATCCTGCACCTCTAGGTCTGGGGCGCGCATGCGCACTGCTGGCGACCCACTCCTGCTGTGAGTGGATATAGTGGGAGCCAATCAGCGGGTCCAGCAGACAAGATTTCTGTCGGGATTCGCAAATCATTCAGGAAACAGGCAGAATGCTGGCCCCCCTCCTCTCTCAACATAACAGTTTTGGCAGGTCAGATATCAGGAGCTGGCAGAGTCTCCAGAAGGAACCGCGCTTTTATTGGGATTATCAGGAATGCAGACCTCTAAATGTTGGCTAGGTAAGCTGTCCTTAAGCTTGCTATGTTTTCTGCTTTTCCTATGTGTCCTATTCTGTTGGTTCTCAAGGAAACCAGGCCAACTCTGGGACCTTTCTGGTTGGGTAACGTGTGTGTGTGTGAATGTGTTTGTGTCCTCCTTCACAGGTTGGACTGTGTGTGGATAGGGAGAATCCTCTGCATTTCTCTGCATTGACTCCTTGTGGGCGACCTGGGTCAGAGGCGCATGGTAGGGTCAGATAAAACCCACAGATAAGAGAAGAGACGAGGAGGATCTCTTAGTGAGTTAGTGAGGGATCTCTTAATCTCTATTGTCATAAACCCCTGCTATCCACATAGATAAGTGGAGACTATTCTTGTAAATCTGCAGATTTGCTGTACTATTTGTTTTGAGGCAAGAGGGTAGAGGCACAAGTAGAGAAGAGAAAAGACTGGCCGGCCATTATGGGCATTAAATGAAAAAAGGGAATGAAGGGTGAGAGACCCTCAGAAAATGCCCAGCCCAAGATGAGCGCTAGAGAATATATGAACCGAAGGTATGGTTCCGACTATATTGAGCCCCTAGATAAATGGGTAGAATGGGCAAAAGGATCAGCTAATCCTTTAAAATCTGATGGGACTTTTGATTTACAAGTATGGCAAACTTTTCTGCACGATTATGGTCTACTACTGTGCAGTGAATAAATGTGGAGAATAGCTTGTACATGGGAGACAGAAGCTAAATTAGCAAATGAAACTGGCTTAACAGAGATGTTTAATAAAAGTACTGCCCAAATTTGCTACATTTGGCCAGAAGACTCTGTAGAGGAGGACCCCCCACCTTATGTGGCTGCCAGTTTGGCTTTAAGAGATCCATCCACAAAAGCACAAGAATCAAATTACATGAAACACACAAAAAATGACATTGACAATACAGTAGAGAGTAGAGGTTTAACAGCCCCATATCAACCTACAAAGAGGGATTTGGCTCATATCTTAGAAACAGATGATTGGCATTAATCAAAAGGCACATATGCAAAACTAGATCTTTCTGAACTTAAGACTTTGGTCAGAGAAAGAGCGATAGAGTCTGAACTTCTGGGGCAAACCATCATTTCCAAATTGTGGCAGCAAGATGAAGAGAGAAGGAAGGGAGAAGCCATCCCTTCTGGCCCTGTCACAGGGCGATCTATTGCAATTTATCCTATCGGAAACCCAATTAGTTTTGAAAGTAATGCTGTTGACAGTAAGTCTCAAATCAAATGGCATGTACTTTTTAGTCCCCAAGAAATGAGAGCCATATTAGAGAGACTGGGAGATCCTAGAAAGTATTCATTTGGGTTTGCAAACAAGCTTAGTGCTGCACAGGAAGCATATAAGGCTTCTGTTACTGACATTCATCAGCTCCTTATTAAAGCAGTGGGAAGCAACATGTCAGGGTATACGCTTAAAGAATGTGAGGTAGACGTCAAAAAGCTAGATAAGATGGTTAGTGGATGGAAGGTTTGTAAAAAATTGAAGAAAAAATTGCCCCAAATATATTGACAAACCAGACATGCTGAATTCATGAAAACTAAGCAAGGGAGAGAGGAAGCTGCAGGGGTTTATTGGAGGTGGTTAAGTGATATGGCTGAGGAAGCAGGCCTTAAAATAGAAGAAGAAAAGAAGGGAGAAACTGCAAGTCCATCTGCACAAGTGGAGAAACAAAAGTTTATTGATGGTTTAATACCCCAGTTGAAAGAAAAGTTGTTCACAGCAAGGAATGAGGCAGGCAATATGTCAGTTCAAGACCTCCTACCTATACTGTTATCCATAGAAAATAGGATTAACCAGAAAGACAGCAAACCCAAAGTTATGTAAATGGGGAAGCAGAGGGGAAAAGGAAGAGGAAGAGGCACAAGCAATTTCAGAAATCATGGCAATCGGGGGCCCATCATATGCTACAATTGTAATGGGGAAGGACACATAGCCAAATTCTGCCATCTCCCTGACTGTAGACTGGAAAGGAGCTTAGAGGCACCTCATGCTGACCCAGTTCTCTGCCAAAAGCATTGGATCAGGCATAGGAAAATGGCATGCCAGTGTCAATCATATAAATAAGGGAGACAATGTTCCCAAAGCCAGAGTAAAAGTATTTTTACAAGAACTTCCCTATCCTGGAGGAGAAACAGAATTAACCTGTTTAATGGATACTGGTGCAAGCCAAAGCTTTTTTAATATAGAGGACTTACCTCCAGGATTGTTATCTGAAAATGTTATCTCTGGTGTTGCCCTAACTTGGACCACTACTGATTTGGTTGAGTCCAAGCCACTTAAACTCAGGCTAGGAGAGCAAACAGAAATTGTTACTAAAGTGTTAGTTTCAGACACAGTTCCTACCAATCTTTTAGGAGCTGACATTTTGAACTAAATTTAAGCAAACATAAACTACACTCCTACAGGAGTCCAAGTGGTCAGTAGCCTGTCAGGAGAAGTTTTAAATTCTGCCTGTGGAGTATTTTTAATCCAAGGCCCCACTTCAACATTTACACCAGAATTGGAAGTGATTCTCACTGATTTATGGGCCACCAGCAAATATGATGCAGGTCTGCTGGACTGCACCCCAGGTATGATAAAATTTAAACCAGGTGCCCAACTCCCACACATTAAACAGTACCCACTGAGCATTGCTCAGACTGAGGGAATAAATAATCAGATCACTCAACTTAAAGCAGCAGGGGTTGTTGTACCAATTAAGTCCCGAGCCAATACACCCCTGTTTCCAATTGCAAAGAAACCAGATAATAAGGGTGGGCAAGAGACATAACGCATGGTGCACGATTTGGGAGCCATTAACAATATAATTGAGGCAGACACCCCAATCGTGCCCAATCCCGCACTTTACTAAGTGGAATACCTGCCTTTAGCACCTGCTTTACAGTGATTCATCTTGTCAATGCTTTTTTTGGTACCCCTACACCCAGATTGCTGGCACCTTTTTTCATTTACTCATGATTAGAGTTGAGCGAACTTCTGGAAGTCCGGGTTCTGCTGGTTCGGCCGAACTTCGGGACAAAGTCTGGGTTCGGGTCCGGACAGAACCCGAAATTTGACCCGGACCCCGAACCCCATTGAAATCAATGGGGACCCAAACTTTTAGGCACAAAAATGGCTGTAAAAAAGTCCTGGAAAGTCCTAGAGGTCTGCAAAAGGAAGGAAATGGGGGTAAGGGTGGGACAAGTGCCCTACAAAGAAATGGGGACAGGGAAATAACTAAAAGCATTTTTTTAAAAATAAAAACATAAAAAAATAAAAAATGGAGGTGGATGTGGACCATCTTCAAACTGTGTATATATCACTGTTCTAAAATCATCTAAAAACTCTACGTGTCCCGGTTTTAGTTAAAGTGTTACACACAGTTTCCAGATGTTTGCAGAACAGTAGTATGGTTTGTCCCAGTTTTAGTTAAAGTGTTACACACAGTTTCCAGATGTTTGCAGAACAGTGATATGGGTTCTCCCGGCTTATTTATACTTTTTTGACACAGTTTGAAGATGATTTTAGAACAGTTATATGGCTTTTACCGTTAATTAATACTTTTCAGACACAGTTTGAAGATGGTCCACATCCACCTCCATTTTTATTTTTTTTTAAATGCTTTTAGTTATTTCCCTGTCCCCATTTCTTTGTAGGGCACTTGTCCCACCCTTACCCCCATTTTCCTTCCTTTTGCAGACCTCCTGGACTTTTTTTACAGCAATTTTCATAATTTTTGGTAAAATTACCAGAACCCCGGACCCGGACCCGGACTTTTTTTGAAAAGTCCAAGTTCGGGTCCGGGTCCCGGACACCCCAAAGTTCGGTACAGACCCGAACTTTACAGTCCAGGTTCGCTCAACACTACTCATGATGCCCAAAGGTTGGCATGGGCAAGATTGCCCCAAGGCTGTATGAGTAGACTCTCTGAATATAATACTGCATTAAAGCAAGTATTGGACCACTGGTCCTTCTCACATCCAAACACAGTTTTGCTTCAGTACATAGATGATTTGCTTATTTGTTCTGATACAAAGGGCATCTTGCTAAGATAAGAGAACTACAGAATAAGGCCATAGATATTGCTAAAGATGGTTGGAACCCCTTTAAGGGATTAGGAGGTCTTGGTGATTTTGTATATGGCATAACAACATGGTGTGACAGCATGGTTCCCTGTCATGGTGTTTGTAACCCAGGATTCTCAACCAGGCAGGTTGAGGGGCTCCAGGACAATTCTGTCTGTAGTTTTGGAGGAAACTGTGTTTCAGTTTTCTCTGTGGTTGGCAAAGTCCAGTTGGTGACCTGGAGCCTGGAGATTTTGCAGAAATCTGGGTGGGAGGAAATCTCTAATCCTGGGACCAGGTTTTGGGAACAGCCAGGAGTCTGGCTGGTTGATTCTCCAGGTGGGTCCTGGATTAATAGCAGAGTCAGGACCAGGGTTCTGGGCTCCACCCTCCTGAGGAGTCCTGGCAGGCAAGGGAGAAGCATGCAAGTCTGCACGGGACAGTCTGAAGGAGCAGACAGAGGGTGCAAAGCTGTGAGCTGTAGCAGCAAGGAAGCTGGAAAAGAGTGTCAGCAGAGGTACAGAATGTGTACCAACCAAGGACACTGTTACCGGGTCAAGAGAACCGAGGCCAAAGCCTGAGCAGTAGTGCTGATCAGGTATTTTTCATTTCTAATTATGTTATTGCTGTGAAGTTGAAACCTCTGCGTGGGAATTCTGGATGGACATTCTATTTTCCTTTAATAAAAGTGGGCCAATAAACCCTTAACCCATAAACAGCACAACTTTTGTGGACTCAGCTCACTAGTAGGCTCTTGACTTAAGCTAAAGAACCCCCAACTTTACAATGGTTACAGAAATTAGGTGCTTACATTGTGATGTTCCTATTTCTCATATTTTCTCATATTTTTCATATTTTTCACAATCAGAAGCTTTCCATAACAGGGTAAAAAATGACATAAATTTTATTTGGGTACAGCATTGCGCAATTGTCAGTTAATTTAATGCAGTGCGTTATCAAAAAAAATCGCTTAACCCTCCCATGCTCCTCAACTTCCTCAGCAAATTGGGCCAAAGATTTTCACGACCTGGATCTGATGGACAAAATTCTCCATGGTTACAACAGAACCTTGAAATTGATTCCATGTGAAAACTGGAGAGAGACACAAATGAAAATCATTCATCGGGCCCACATACCTTTTCTCAAGGACAAGGACCATGCTTAATGAAACTCTCACACTGCCAGCAAAATAAAAACCCTCCCTATCACACCGCTTTTGGTCCTGCTTATTCATATCCTCTTTCTGGGACAAGACCATAGCCTTCATCCAAGGAGTCACACTGCTGCATATCCCTAAAAACCCTCTCCTTCTGATATTCGGCTACTGGGACAAACAGCTACTTACATGGTCAAGAAAAACAATAAAGTGAATAATTAGCGCCAAAAAATATATATAGAGAGCAGCAACGCAAACAGAGAATTCACCAACTCCACCAAAAAAATCTTGAAAAAAAGTGCAGCGCTCAAAAAATTAAATCAAACTATACATAAGGTACCGAAAAAGTGCCACAATATCTATATAGTCCAAAGTTCTCCAGTGTATAAATAGTGAGTTCCAGAGAAAGTGTCCAAATTCTGTATGTATTGTTTCTTAAAACTGAAATGTACACTGAAAGGTCAAGGTGGCAACTCACCAGATCCAGTTGCTGCCTCACTTAAGAGGACAGCAAAACACGCATGAATTATGATGAATGGAACTGGACCTTCTGATGGCCGTTTCTCCCCTCCGTGTCTCCGTGGTATTTGTAAAAAATATAAAGAAAATAATAGTGCAGTATGCTCATACTCTATATCAAGTAGGATAGCGAGAGAACCATCACCACTATGTAAGTGCACTAGTAATTGAAGAAAGAACACCATGAAACGACTAGTCCAGCCATCATATAACGACTCACCAGATATCTGTGAGTATAAGGCATCTCACATCAATTAGGTCACACTAGTAATGAATAGGCACCCTGATGACTTATCCAACCAACGACTGTCCTAACAACTCACCAGACATAAATGGGTGTTAGGCATATCACATCACATCAAATGGAACCCAGGAAAAGGCAATCCTTCCAGCATATGATTGAATTCCACTAGGATATCGGTGCAGGGGATGTGTGAGTCACATATATGTCGGCATCATTTTCCTATGAATAAAGAAAAAGACGCTCATAGCGTGATACCGTACTTTTAATTAAAGTTAAAATCCATACAATCCATAAAGGTAAAAAGAAAACATATGTAAACACAAGTGCAGACCTTATAAAGTATAAAAAGTCCTAAAAACATTAACTGACACGTTTCGGGCGCAGATCCCATTCCCAAAGGGTTAACAGGGGTAATACATTTCAGTTTTAAGAAACGTTACATACAGAATTAGGACACTTTCTCTGAAACTCACTATTTATACACTGGAGAACTTTGGACTATATATATATTGTGGCACTTACATGGTCAGATGACACTAATCGCTCTCATAAAGATTGGATTCTCCTATGCCTCTTCGCGGCCCGTAGGGTCATACTTAAAAACTGGCTTAATGCAACCTGTTTAACCACAAACCAGATCAAACTAGAGCTATTATTGCAGATGCATAAGGAGATCTTCAAACTAGTCAATAGCCCATCTATTGCACCATCTCTGACTTTCAAACCCTCAGCCACCCAGTGGAGAAATTCTCTTCCATTGACATTGTTTTGTTTTTCTTTCACCATAACTAGAAGTTGCAGGTTCACCCCCCCTATATATCCCCCCTCCCCTCCCCCCCTTTTTTATTCTTCCCGGTCAAGGGATCCATCCAAACTCTTATGGGTATTTTACATGTTAAGTTCATAAATATAAAATGCTATTTCAGGCGTTAGGTGGTTACCCCCCTAATGCCGTGAATTGTACCATGTATGTTTAAAATCATCAATTAATTATTTTGAAAAAAAAATGGCCTGGTCATGAAGGAAGTAAGGGGTGAACCTTCCGGAGCTGAAGTGGTTAACAAACACTGCATGATAATTCTTTTTTCTTCCTTGTTATCTGGCGTGATCATCCAAGGGGTTATACATCTGTCAAAGAACATCAAAGAAAAATTCCACACTCACTTACCAACCAGCCGGCAACAAACCAAATTGTCCTGTCTAACAGTTCACGTTAAAACTAGGGGTTTAGTTTGCAGTTATACATCTGCTTATACATACTCTCTGAAGAAAGGAACAATAGTTATTGTATATTCAGCAGTGTTAATATACATCACTCCAGTGAGCTTTCCATCCACTTAGAGCACTAGTGACCGTGGTTTGCTAAAGAGGTAGCAAGTGTAATGTGTAAAGTTGGTTAGTAAGTAGGGGGCACTCCACTTTAAAAGTTTCCATTAAAAATCAAGTTGGTATAGTGTATACCAAGCATTGTATTAACTTACATCTAACGCTGCAACCAAGTGTTCAAAAATACCTTTATCCATATAATTTCTCTAATGGTCGCATGGCTGCTATGGCTTCTTTGTCAATGGCTGGAGGCAGTACTAGAGAGATGTAATTTCTGCCAATCAGTCACAGCATTGTCAGCACTCCCTAAGGGATGAGAAAGCCTATATCCTGAGGTGCTCACACTTGGAGAAAGGACGATCATTGTACCCAGAATTTCGGTTGCCTATCTAGACTGAACAAAACTGGTTAGATCACCAGTTACCCACTTAAAGACCACCCTCAGCATACATACTGTGGCAGGGGGCGGCTCTATTGCGTGAAACAACGTACCTGTATGTTGTTTCATGTAATAGATACTGTGGGGGTGGCAAGCGTACACCCACTGCATGGTGTGGGAGCCAAGCCACAGGTCTGGTGGACCCAATGCCCACCGGCCACCTGGGATTGCTCCACAGAGAGGCAGAACGGGGATCTGCCTATGTAAACAAGGCAGATCCCCATTCTGACAGGGAAGTACACAGAGATCTTCTGATCCTAGTAATCAGGAACAGGGATCTCTGTGTTCTTCCTGTCAGTCTATCCCCCACAAAGTTAGAAAACACTAGCAGGGAACACACTTAACCCTTCGATCACCCCTGATGTTACCCCCTTCCCTGCCAGTGTTATTTATGCAGTGATCAGTCCATTTTTTAGCACTGATCACTGTATTGGTGTGACTGGTCCCCAAAAAGTGTCACTTATGGTCAGATTTGTCCACCGCAATGTCGCAGTCCCACTAAAATTCGCTGATTGCTGCCCTTACCAGTAAAAACTACAAAAAGAATTAAAAGTCCATAAATCCATACCATAGATTATAGACACTACACTATAACTTTTGCGCGAACCAATCAATATATGCTTCTATGGGGAAAAGAGAGGCTTCCCCCTCCAAGTCCCCAATGTGTCTCAGCCTTCCAATAACCCTAGACCCACAATTACCCCACAATATCATGTACTGGTACATAATAGGTTTGAACCACTTTATCAGCCATCACCCCAACAAGGCCAATCACCCCCAGACCAAATATGGGGGGGAATGGCAAGAGAATCCCAGTACAAATTGGTACAGGGGGGGACCCCCCAAAAGGGGTCGTGGTTCTTATTATAACCAAAACCCCAGAGGGGATTTTCAAACTGGAGGATTTGGAACCCCCCCACCCTGTAGGGGGAGGGGGAGAGGTTACTATCCCCCCAGAGGGAGGGGCAGAGGTTATTATCAACCAGAGAGGGCAGAAGTGAGCTGGACCCCTTGTAACAATATCAGGTACCCCCAAAACACCCAAGAAAACATAGAAGGAGAGCAAGAGGGTGCAGGGGGGGAAGAGGAAAACAGAAAAGAACCGGTTAATGCAAGGTATCTTTAATTCAAGCAGTGCAACGTTCTCTGATGACGAATACAAAGTATTGGTTTTGGGATTAAAATATGCACTGGATAAAAACCTCAATAAATTTGATACATATGTAGATCTCCAAAAATGTATTCATAAAATTAATGTTAAAATTTTTTTTTCAAAAAAACCTGTCCCGGTGGAACCTGCCATCTCAGAATTTACACATACAAATTTACGAAATTGTTCGATTTTTAACCCCAAAAACAATAATAACCAATTTATTGATGTATTCAAGGCAGTGGTGGAACAGGATCTTGAAGAATTACATATTAAACCAGCTAGAAAGAAAAAAGATTTGGAGGAAGGTACTAGATTATTAGAAGAGAAAAAAGACATAGTCATCCACGCTGCGGATAAGGGAGGTGGGCTGGTGATTCTTAATAAAGTGGATTACTTAGCAGAACTTAATAGATTAGCGGAGGATAAAGACACTTATGAGAAACTAGAGGAAAACTCCACAAAAAAAGTATAAAAGCAAACTTAAGAAACTGGTCAAAGAAGCCAAGGATAGCGGAGTATTGAAGAAAAAAGAAGCTAGATATCTGGTGCCTGATGCTCCAAGGGCACCAGTTATTTATCAACTACCAAAGATCCACAAAAGCATCAGTAGTCCACCAGGAAGACCTATTGTCAGCGGCTTTGATGGTCTGTTTGCTCGGGTTGGGGAGTATTTGGACTCCTTCCTGCAGCCATTGGCTCAAAAATGCCCGGCATACCTTAAAGACAGTAGAGAGTTAATAGGCCTATTACAACAACTTGAAACGAGAGATGATTACATTTTGGCTAGTATTGATGTAGAATCATTATACACCAATATTAAACAACAACATGCATTAGAGGCGGTAGATTGGGCCTTGAATGGTACGACCCTAAAAACACAACAAAAAATATTTATTCTGAAGGTGTTGGATTTGGCTATAAGCCATAATTTCTTTTGGCATGACCAAAAGTTTTTTAGGCAAAAGAGGGGGGGTGGCGATGGGGGCCAAATATGCCCCCTCAGTCGCCAACCTTTTTATGAGTTATTGGGAAAAGGAAGCTATTTTTGGAAAAGATATTCCTAATCTTTTATTTTATAAAAGGTATATTGACAATTTTTTTTGGTGTAGACAGGAACCCAGGAAACTTTCGATCAATTCCTTGGGGGGCTGTCTAATAATATATTTAATATCGCCCTCTCCGCCCAAGCCGCAACTGATTCTGTCCACTTCCTTGATTTGGTGATCTATAAGTCTGGAGGTCGGTTTGCCACCAAGACTTTTTTCAAGGAGGTGGACAGGAATGGCTACATCCCATTGGGAAGTTGCCATTACCCCAGATGGCTAGGTGGGATCCCCAAAAGCCAAATGATCAGGTTAAGGCGTAATTGCCAAGATCCCAAAGATTACAACGAACAAGCTGATATTTTGATCAAAAGATTTCAGGAGAGAGGATATAAAACAGATGATTTGATTAAAGTTAAACAAAGTGTAGGCCTTATGAACAGAGAGGAGCTCATCAAAACGTCCAAAAAACAAAAATTGGGAAAAGGAAATTTCGAGACGCCCTTTGTCACCAGTTTCAATCGACAATATAAACAATTGGAAGCTATTATTAGAAGGCATTGGCCTTTGCTGCTAATGGATCAGGAGCTGTCCAAAATATTGACAACTAAACCACACTTTATATACACCAAACCTCCCACACTAAGATTGAAACTGGGGAGAAATGTTGTTGATGTTCCTAGGAAAACATCCTTTTTTCCAGAATACAAAGGTTTTTTCAGTTGTGGGAAATGTATGATATGTACCACCTCCAGATTTAGGAAGAGAAAAACCACGCAATCCCCTTCCTTTGCCAAACAAAAGGAGTTTAAAATTAGGAAATTCATTTCATGTGAGTGCACCTACGTTACTTATTTGTTGTCATGCCCTTGTGGGCTTCAGTACGTAGGGAGGACCACAAGAAAATTGAGAATCAGATTACGTAAACACATTAATAATATTAGAAAGGGGTTTAAATATCACAGTTTGTCGAACCATTTTCGAATGCACCATAAAAGAGATCCCAGCTTGCTTAGTTTTAGTACCATCGACCGTATTGAACCTAATTGGAGAGGGGGGTGACTCCAAAAAAGCGGTTTCACAAAATGAGACCTTTTGGATCCACTCCTTGGGCACTTTGGCCCCTCAGGGGTTAAACATCGAGCTGGACCTGAATTGTTTTCTCTCTAATTGGTAATCACACCAATTCATATATATTTATATTTATGTTTATTTCTAAGAAAAGAAAATAATCTTTTATTTTTTTATATTTTCTTATGAATTTATATACTAATTAATTATGCATATCGATGGGTCTATTCTACTTCCAAACGTTTTGTAATATCAGAAATGAAAACCCAATATTATACTTTTTTCTTATTGATATTAGTTTCTTGTAATTTTTTGTTATTTTACATAATATAATTTTTCACAATATACATTTTTAATATTTTTGTTTTAATTAAAACATTTTTTAAATGATATATAATATTTTTTTTCTATTTTTTCTATTTTTTTCATATAATTCCAATTTATATATAATTTTTTATATATATTTTTTCAATTTTAATTAATTTTCTTAATTTTGATTTTAACCACTTCAATACTATGCACTTAGAACACTTTACTACCAGACCAATTTTCAGTTTTCAGTGCTGTTGCGCTTTGAATGACAATTGTGCGGTCGTGCGACGCTGCACCCAAACAGATTTTTTATCTTTTTGTTCCCACAAAAAGAGCTTTCTTTTGGTGGTATTTGATCACCCCTGCTGTTTTTATTTTTTGTGCTACAAATAAAAAAAGACCGAAAATTTTGAAAAAAAAAAATTCTCTATTTTTGTCACAAAACTTTGTAGATAAGTACATTTTCTCCATCACTGGTGGGCACTGATGAGGCTACACTGATGGACACTGATGTGGCAGTACTGATTGGCACTGATGAGGCGGCACTGATGAGGTGGCACTGATGATGAGGCACTTATATGCAGCTATGATGACCACTGTTAGGCGGCACTGATAAGCAGCACTGACGGGTACTGAGAGGTGGCACTGATATACAGCACTGATGGGCACTGATATGCAGCACTAACGGACACTGCTAAGCGGCGCTGATGGGCACTAATAGACAGCACTGATTGGCACTCATAGGCAGCACTGGGCACTGATAGGTGGCACTGATGGGCACTGATAGTTGGGCACTGGTAAGTGGCAATGGTGGGCACTGATATGTGGCACTGGTATGCATTGATAGGGGCACTGGTGGGCACTGATAGGGGCACTGGTGGGCATATACATTGATAGGGGCTCATTCCCTGGTGGTCTAGGGTGGCATCTGAAGGTGGCACTGAGTGCCATCCACATTGGGCAGTATGTCACTTACCTGGTGGTCTAGGGGGGTCTCCCTGGTGGTCCAGATCGGCTCCCTGGTGGTCCCTGGTCGGCTCCCTGGTGGTCCCTGGTAGGCTCCCTGGTGGTCTAGGGTGGCGATCCGAGGGAGGGCTGTGCTGATAAATCATCAGCACAAACCCTCCCTGTCAGGGATGCAGCCGATCGGCTCTCCCCTCATCAGGTCTGCAGACCTGAGTACAGGAAAGCCGATAAACGGCTTTCCTGTATTACACTGTGACCAGCCGTGATTGGTCATGGCTGGTCACATGGTAAAGTGCTTCGGATCGAAGCGCTTTACCGAGATCAGTATTGCGGGGGGTCAGACTGACCTCCCACACCACCGATTGCTGTGATGCGCGCCCCCCCGGGCACGCGGCGGCTTGTTATCCTGAGGACGTCATATGACATCCAGTCAGGATAATTGAGCCACTTACCGGCCGTCATTTTGCATACGGCGGTCGGGAAGTGGTTAATTTTAACTCTAATTAAAACAATATTTTTTTTTTTTAAACTTGTTTTTATTGATTTTTCAAGATACAAAAATAGAAAATAGAGGATATCAAATACAAATGCATAATAGATAAAGTGAGCATCTCACAAGTACAAAGTATGTTACATATACCATTGTAAAGAGTGTTGCAGTACCATATATACTCGTGTATAAGTCGACCCGTGTATAAGCCGACCCCCCTACTTTTGCCCAAAAAATATGGGAAAACTTATTGACCCGCGTATAAGCCTAGGGTGTGAAATGCAGCAGCCAGAACACAGGGACAGGGAGCCAGAACACAGGGACAGGGAGCCAGAACACAGGGACAGGGAGCCAGAACACAGGGACAGGGTGCCAGAACACAGGGTGCCAGAACACAGGGAGCCAGAACACAGGGACAGGGAGCCAGAACACAGGGACAGGGAGCCAGAACACAGGGACAGGGAGCCAGAACACAGGGACAGGGTGCCAGAACACAGGGATTTTAGCCAGAACACAGGGACAGGGTGCCAGAACACAGGGATTTTAGCCAGAACACAGGGATTTTAATGCCAGGACACAGGGATTTTAATGCCAGGAAACAGGGATATTAATGCCAGGACACAGAGACTGTAGCCAGAACACATAAGGGATGAGTAAGGTAGTTTAGTTTCACATTAAATAGAGCTGTGTTGCTTCTAAGAGCCGTTCTGTGCTTTGTAAGTGTGATTAAACACATTGGAATGCAGAGAATGTTGAGAATGCAGAGAGAGAGCTGCAGCTCTTCACGGAAATCAGGAGGTGGGCGGGACTGAACAGCTAACATCAGCTTGTCCCGCCCACCTCCGACATCAAGCTGAGAATCTGACACCTCTCTCAGCATTCTCTGCATTCCAATGTGTTTAATCACACTTACATGCACAGAACGGCTCTTAGAAGCAGCACGGCTCTGTTTAATGTGAAACTACTGATCACCCACAGACACTGACTCGGGTATAAGTCGAGGGGGGTCTTTTTCAGTACAAAAAATGTGCTGAAAAACTCGACTTATACTCGAGTATATACGGTACTTCTTGTATGTCAAAATTCCTTAATACAATTATCTATGTAGGGTTACTTCGCACAAGGTACTGGGTTGCAATATAGATTGGTGGTATAATGCTCAAAGTACCGATTAGAATTGGTAGGGTTGTGGGTAATGGGGAGGGGAGAGGGTTGGGGTCAAACTAAAACAGGAAAGTAATTCACCAAATGATTAGGTTGAAGAGAATGTCGTTTGTGTTCCGACTGGTCTCCCGTGTGGAGACGGTTTAGTTGTCTGTGAGTTGTTCCCTCCAGACCTCCCAGCATGTGTTGAATGTTTTGCGTTTGGTTAGGCTATTTAACAGTAAGGATTCGTAAGTATAATGTATATGGACGAGAGATAGTACATCTCAGAGATTTAGAGTTTTATCTGATCTCCAGTTTCTCGTTATTAAAGTTTTTGCTGCCAAAAATACATGTGTAACAACAGCCAGGAGGTCTGGTGGGAACCGCTCTATACCCAGTCCCAGGAGAGCCAAAGCAGGGTCAGGACCTGTAAGGCAACCCGTGATGGACGAAATTTTTTTGAAGATGCTATTCCAGAAACTAGTGAGACTCCTACAACTCCAGAAGACATGTAGCATGTTTCCAATCTCCCCGAAGTTTCTCCAGCATAAGGGGGAAGACTCTTTAGCAAATTTAGACATTCTAAGAGGCGTTAGGTAACATCTCAAAGTCAATTTTTGGTATGATTCCCAATGATTGATACACTTAGAGGATTTATAGACCGTGTGGGCTGCCATTTTCCACTGTTGAGGTGTGAAGGAACTTTCTAGTTCATGTTCTCATTTTAAACGGTGTGTGGATTTGGAGAAAGTCCTTTTTTGGTGAGGAAGGTTGTAAAACAAGGAAATCCCTTTTGACTTAAGGGTGGGGTTCTTATAGAATTCCCTTGCCTCCTTTTGTAAGTAAATCTTGTGTGTTTTCAAAGAATTAAGGAGATGGGAAATCTGCGCATGCATAAAGTAGTCTGTATGTGGGATATCATGTTTGTCCCGCAGTTCCTGGAACTGTTTCAGTCTCTTCCCATCATAAAGGTGGGAGATATGCGTGATCCCTCTAGAGATCCATCCGGAGAGTGCCAAGTTTGGAATTAACTCAGAAAGGATCGCCAAGGGGACGGGAATTTCAGTGAATAGTTTTGGGTCTTTTTCTAGGTTATAAAGTCGTCCCCATGCATTAATTGTAGCTTGGATGGTTAGGGAGAATTGGTTGAGGGGATGGGGCTTCCATATGTCAGCTAAGAGAAAAGTCTCAAAATTTCCGGAGGGGATCTGTTTTTGTTCCACAGATCTCCACGGAGTCATGTCTGCTGGATTGAACCACGTTCGTAGTTGAGTGAGGCATCTGAGGCATGCTAATAGTCTCTGAGATCAGTGTATCCCATGCCCCCTGCGCACCTATGCTTGATTAAGATGAGTTTGGCACACCTGGGGCGCTTAGACTGCCACACATAAGTCCTTAATAGTAAGTCCAGTGTCTTCATATATTTATTTTTGATTGGTATAGGTAGTGTACGAAACACATATAGTATCTGTGGCAGTATAAGCATTTTAAAGGAGGCCAGCCATCCCATCCAGGAAAGTTCTGTTTTGGAGCATCTAGTCAGTTCTTTCGAGATTTTGTCAATTAGAGGGGGTAGGTTGGCATCCACCAAGGCAGTGGGATCAGCAGTAACTTGGATACCCAGGTAGGGAATACTTTTGGTAGCCCAGGAGTAAGGGAAAGCCGCTTTGATGTCGAGTTTAAGTTGAGGGGTTACCCCCATACCCAATATTAGGGACTTAGTGAAATTGACCTTATAATACGATATCTGGCTGAATGATTCCAGTGTGTTATGTACGTGTGGCAAGGATTTTTCTGGGGCAGAAATAAACAGAATGATGTCGTCTGCAAACAGATTTATGTAATGAGAGGAGCTATTTCCCAAGTCAATGCCGGTTATGAGGGGGTGGGATCTAATCGTTTCTGCGAGGGGTTCAATAAGGAGATTAAAGATAGAGGGCGAGAGGGGGCAGCCTTGTCTGGTTCCATTTGTGATTTTAACATTTTTGGATAGGGCATTAGATGTGAACACTTGGGCGCTAGGAGAGGAGTACAGGGCTAAGACAGCCGACAAAATGTGTCCGGAGGCCGTATCTTATCAACACTTGCCTCATGTAGCCCCAGTGTATCCTGTCGAACGCCTTCTCCGCATCCAAAGATAGGAGCAGAGAAGGCGCCTGACAGGCCCGCATGTGTTGGGCAATGCCTATGACCCTCCAAGTAGCGTCTGACGGTTGTCTACCTGCGGTAAATCCCAATTGATCCGAATTGATAAGTGTAGGCATGATGGGTATGAATCTGTGTGCTAATATTTTTGCGTATAGTTTTACATCTGAATTGAGTAACGAGATCGGTCTGTAATTAGAGGGGGCCGCAGGATCTTTGCCTGGTTTTGGGATAGTAACGATGTAAGCTTTCAGCATCTCTGAAGGGAATGATTCTGATTCAATAGCCTGGGAGAAGGTGTCAGCTAGTCTGGGGGCCAGGATGTCGCGAAACGTCCTGTAATACTCATTTGGTAGCCCATCTGGACCAGGAGATTTTCCCTGTGGCAATGTCGGGATCACTTTTAGTATTTCTGAGGGATTTATAGGGGCATTCAATTCCTTTAGTTGGGCATCCAATATCATGGGAAGTTTAACAGAGTCTAGGAATGTTCGTATTAGCTCATTGGAGGGTTGTTTGGTATCTTGGTCATTTTTGAGGTTGTATAGGGAAGAGAAATAGTCTGCAAAGGTGTCTACTATGTTATCTGGGTCCAATAATTTGGAGTTATCTGTTGGTCTGAGTAAGTAGGGGATTCTAGATCTGACGTTCTGGTTTTTAAGCCTGGCGGCCGATTTTTTGCCCGCCCTGTTGGCAGAGGAGTAGTGGGACAGTCTAAGCTTGTCTACATGTTTACTATATTTCTCCAAGAGCAGTGTCCTGAGGTCAGTTCGTAGTTTCGTCAGTTTGTTGGCTAGGGCTGTTGATGGGTGGGCCTTGTTTTGTGTTTCTAATAGTTTAATTTCCATTAATATAGTGTCTAGTTTGTGTTCCCTTCTTTTTTTCTCCCTGGCACTAATCTGTAAAAGAACCCCTCTCATAAAGGCTTTATGAGCGCACCAGAGGACACTTGGGCTAGATACTGAACCCTCATTGTTTAAGAAAAATTCTTCAAGATGGGTTGTAATCATGTTCACAGTCTCAGGGGACTGAAGCAGGCGTGTATCGGCCCGCCACACTAGGGGGCGATTTAGGGTGTATCCCTCCGCCAGCGTTATTGACACCGGGGCATGATCTGACCAGTATATGTCATAGATGGCGGAGGAGGATACTTTTGATAAAACATTTCTGTCAACAATCACCATATCAATACGTGAGTATGCATTGTGCCTGGAGGAGTGGTGTGTGTAATCTCTTCCACCAGGGTGTTGGCACCTCCAAACATCATTCACCTCTCCATGATGCAATAGATTCTGCAAGGAGGGGGGAGGACGAATTGTCGTAGCTGAAGAGTCTATGTGGTAGTCACTTGTAATGTTATAGTCTCCACAGATAATTAGACCTCCTTCTTTGATTTTGTTCATTTTTTTGAATAGGCTTTTCAAAAATCTCAATTGGTGTGAGTTTGGTGTATACAAATTAACTATAGTAAGCAATGTGTTGTTAAAGGAGCCAATAAATATTAGATATCTGCCAGCTTGGTCCGTAATAATCTCTTTCATCTGGAAGGAGACAGTGTCCCTGATGGCAATGAGGACTCCAGCCTGTTTTTTCTGTGCCGAGGCGTGGAATGTATGAGGGAATCTGCGGTGTGTGCACTTGGGTGGGTTGTTGATGGAGAGGTGTGTTTCTTGGATGCACAGCACGTCAGCATGTAGTTTTTTGGCTTCTGCCCACATTGACACTCTCTTGGATGATTTAGCCCGTTCACATTGAGCGAGAGCACTTTAAGCGCCATAGGGGATTGTAAGGGTGTAAACGACGTGGTGGGTTTCATCAAAGTATTTGCTTACTTCTTCTCTCCCGGGCCAGAGTGAGAGTTTGAGTAACGTCTCCTGGGGTGGGGAATTGAAGATCCAGTCGGTCCATTTTGATTGGTGGTTGTCAGGAATCATTGGTGAACACAGAGAGTGGAGAAAAGAAGATAGAGTTAAACACTTTGTGCAACAGGCACTTAAAAATGTAGGAACCATCATGTTCCTGTAGGCAGATTTCTGTGCAACAATGCAAGGGGGGTGTATGCAGAATTGCATGCCCACAGCACTGAACTTTAAGTTTGGTTGTGTTGGAGTTTAATCCCAGGGGGGTTGCGAGTGATGTTTCTTACTCGACTTTTTACGTGCCACCAATTGCCATTCCTCATGAAGGTACGATGTGGGGTTAGAATGTGTGTCGCTGTCTGATCGCCCTGGTAGTATATCCCACTTGCGCAGTAAGGCTAGGCCTTCTTCAAGAGATGAGATTGTAGTAGCCTCACCATCTTTGGTGATGGTTAGTTTAGATGGATACCCCCTTCTATATACGATGTTGTGGTTTCTTAGCGCTTTTGTGATAGATATCAATGCTTTGCGCTTCTGCATCGTATATTGCGAAAGGTCAGCATAGAGTTGAAGGTTTGAGTATTGCTCCTCAGGGCATGTGTTTTTGCAGAAGGCTAGTAAGAATTTCTCTTTAACGTGGTAGAAGTGTACCTGCATAAGTACATCCCTTGGTATATTATCTGGTAAGTGGGAGGGTTTAGGTAGGCGGTGAATCCTGTCGATGATGAGTTCTGCTTGTGATGTTTCGGGGAGGTATTGGTGCATCATTTCTTTGACGTAATGTGTTAGTTGATTAGGCTGGATAGATTCTGAGAGGCCCCTGATCTTGACATTGTTTCTACGTGACCTATCCTCAAGGTCAGCGACCTTTGCCCTCAGCCAAGCCACCTCATCTGATTGTTTGTTGTGGGAGTCAACCAAGGAGTTATATGAGGTCGCATATTCCCCCATTTTCTTCTCAATATGATCCACCCTGCCTCCCATCTCCTGGATTTCTCCCTTGAAGCCCCGCATGCACTCCATCATGTCGGCATGCAGTGAGCCTCGCAAAGAGACTAGCATATCTTTAAGTGTTGTGTCTGAGACAGGCCGATTAGATGTGGGGAAGGTGTTGATGGTGTCTGCCAGTTCTCTGGTGTCGTCTAGGGATTCTTGATTGGGAGTTAGGTCGTTTGGTGTGCCTTCTTCCGATAGTCGGGGCTTGGACTTCACTGGACTGCGAGAAGTTGGGGTGGATATTGCCAGAGAGCTATGAGCTTTCTCTCCCTGGGAGGCAGGACTTGGGGTCCCTGTGGCAGGGGAGGATGAGGCTGGGGGGCTGTTGCTTTTAGTTTCAGACAGAGGACTTTTGTTGGTTGGAGAAAAAAAGTCATGCGGGTCATGTTGGTGGTCAGCGTGGAGGGGTTGAGGCAATATGGTGGACACTTATGTTAAAAGTGGTAGTCCGGGCGAATGATTGTTCAGTGCTGTGTCTATTGAGTTCTCATATGGGCATAACTGATAGCTTTGTGGATATATTCATGCTGGAGTGGCAAACATAGGGACCCGCAATGAGGTATGGAGATAGGTCACATCGCAGGCTAATACTGGTAAGAGAGCTGTTTGTTCTAGAGAAGTGCGGCCTGGGTGTAGCAAGATGGCCGCAGATCGTTCTCTTGTAGGCCGCAATGATATAGCGGGCTCACGTAGGGTCCCCAGTCGCATACCCTCTCGGTGTTTGCGGTGGATACTGTGGGGTCGGTCGGGCTTTGTCGAGGGTTCCTAGTGTTTTTGAGGTTTGCCCCAGCCGGTCTGTGCGTGGGGGAGATCTCGGTTCAGGAGATTGTCCTGGTGGCTTCTGTGATCTGCGCCCTCCTCTCCGAGTGTGACTATCTGGGGAGGGGAAATTTAGTGACTCTGTGTGCTGAGGTGTGGTGTCTCACCCAGATCGCCGCTTACCGGGTCTTGTACCTCGAGGGTTCGTGGTGCGGTTCTGGTTAGGCCTCAAAGATGGCGCCGGTCTTTTCCCCAGCGCGGGCCGAGGTGGTGACAAGATTGTCGGCTCCGTGTCACGGATCGAGCCCGGCGCAGGTCCAAAGTGCAGCTTTCGTTGCAGGCAAGGTAGATCCGTCTTCGTAGAAAGTAATCGGGTGAGACGTTTCAGTGGGTCGGAGAAAGAACATCAGAGCTCCAGAGCTCTAAGAAGACGTGTCCTTCTTCTCCGCCGTCAGGCCACGCCCCTAAAACAATATTTTTATCACATATATTAATTTTTTTTTTGGATTGTCTTAGTTTTTTCTTATTGTCCTTGCATATTGTATAATAATAATTTTTTAATTTGTCTATTGATTTTAAATATTGCGGGATACTAAAGGGTTTGTATTGTTAAACAATAGGAAATGACGTCCTTGGTGGTTATATTTAAGATTAATTGGGTGTATTTTTTGCTATTATCTACTTCAAAGACGTCCTTTGTAGACAGTTATGTTTTCCACGGTAGCTTATCCAATCATCTGATGGCCTCTGGGAGAATGATCCCTCCCTTAGGGTATATAATGCTTGGCTTGATCTGGAAGTGATGTCTGTTGATGACGCCTGTGGGCAGGCGAAATGCGTTGACCCAATTTCCGGTTTGACAGTGCCGTGGACGTCATTTCCTGCTGTTGGAACGCACGCTGCGAGCGGCGTCCAGATACTGTAACAAGCGGATTTTAAAAAGCCTATCTTGTAAGTAAAATTTTTACCTTGTGTAAATTAAACAAGCCAAACAGTACTTCACTATTGTTGGATTCCTTTTTCCTTCCACAACATATGGTGGTCCATCTGTGATTTGATGAGATATTATTCGGGATAACCTCAGCCCATGATCATCTGATTGCATACAGCCTTACTTGATCCCCAGACTGAAAAGCTGGGGGTCATGGTGTTGTGGTGAGTAGGATTCCTTTGGGGGTTCCCCCCTCCTACACGTGTGGAGCACATTGGCACTTGGAAGAAAGAATTCCTTTTAGTAACACAGCGTACTTTATCACTATATTGTGGACTATTATGTCACTATGAATGTATGATCTTCAAGCACTTTATATGTTACCACATATTATATTTATATCTTTACATATATGACTTTTATGTGCTAGCGCTACAATACTTGTTGTTGATTAAATATATGCTTATTGGGATCTTTTTTACCAAAAACATGTAGAAGAATACATATTGACCCAAACTGATTTTTTTGGATATGTATTATAGCAGAAAGTAAAATATATATATATATTTTTTTTCAAAATTGTTGGTCTTTTTTTGTTTATAGCGCAAAAAATAAAAAATGCAGAGGTGATCAAATGCCACCAAAAGAAAGCTTTATTTGTGGGAAAAAAAAGACATCAATTGTATTTGGGTACAACCTCGCACAACCGCACAGCTGTTGGTTAAAATTAGGCAGTGCCGTATCCAAAAAATGGCCTGGTCATTAAGGGGGTAAAACCTTCCGGGGCTGAAGTGGAAGAAGAAATTTAGGCACCAGGTTAAAAAGACTGGACTCACTGATAAATTTTCAGGGTAAGCCATTATGTGATTCATGTTCAGTTAAAGGTTTACATGCACTTTGAAAGCTGTTCCATGAGATTTAATTCACTGGTGCTTGTAACATTACAGAAAATTATGCAAAGTGTGCTGGAGATGGCACTTTAGGCAAGGTTGATAGAATGGTGTAATAAATAAAAGATAACATTGGTAATATTAAATCTTAACATACTGTAAGCACTTTGTTAGTTCCCAACACATTAGTTAGTGATATAGACCACAACTAGATAACAAAATAACTGGTTAATTGTGTGTACTGTAATTAGTCATTTAGACTGTAGAGATGAAGAAAGCTAGTGCATTTTTTAAATAAATTGGTGTCACCTCCCTGCCTGCAGCCTGTTGTTTGGCCATTGAAGGAACAGCAACACTCTTTGCTCTGCTCTCTCTTCCTATGATTATGTTACCTATCAGTACATGTGCATGCAGCAGAACCTAATTTGTATCTGATGCTGCCCCAGTATTAATACTGTTGTACAGGGGATGACTATAGGCTAATATCAAGACTTAGAAATTCATGCAAACTGCATGTAAAAGTACATCAATGTACTTCTATGAAGTTTTTTGGCTGTGTGTATATGCCCAGTGGCCACAACTCTTTAATGTATAAGCTGTCACTTTGTTCCTATTTTTGGATGGAAGTAGGGAAGGATTACATACTGATCGTTTTTTTACTTCTCTCTGCAGGGCCGCTGATAAGGCAGTACAACCCCCCCTATAACGGGCCAAGGCCCCATCAGTTCAAAAGGGGCACCTGGGCACCTGCAGAGCAAGAGGGCAGGCTTTACTGCCTTATTGCTGACAATTGTGACTCTTGTGGATCCCTCTGCAGCTCTGCCAGCTTTTACTCCTCTTTCTTCCTCCAGCCCCCAGCTGCACTGCAGGGGGATCAGTTCTTGATAGTTGCTGTTTCCAATTGCAGCAGTATAGAAGTGCAGTAGGACAAAAGTGCAATAGTTTTGAACAAACAGTAGTTGGATACAGTAAGTTTAAATTATTTCTAGTTTCCTTAAAGTATTTCAAATTGCTTTTCTTAAATTGTTTGCTTGTTAACATTGGTATTTTGGCTGTGTTGTTATTAGTGATTGTTTGCTAAATGCTGTTGAGGTGTTGAATACTGGGTGTGGTCAATTAGCATATGTAATAGAGGTGGGCTGTTGACCAAATTGGTGCTTAATTAGTGTTGTATTTAAGAAGGGAAGCAACTCTTGTAGAGTTTACTCTTGAGAGTTGCCCTTTCCAATTGCAGCAGTACAGAAGTGCAGTAGGTGCAATCGTTTTGAACAAACAGTAGTTTGAAAACAGCAGGAGTTTGGAGACAGCCAACTCTATTTGATTAGTGCCTGTGTTTGAATTTAAGTAAATCTCTCTTTAAAGATGTTTGGTTTAGTTCAGTGCAATACTTGTTTGGCATTTATTTTTCGTGGTGCTTTGTGGAAGCTGGGATGCTGTCCCATTTTTATGCAGGTTTCTAGTCTACCTGATGACATTGCCTGTCTATATTCCTTGGTTTGTCCTCTGCAGTCTGAGATCAGGAGGTTGTCTAAGCCAGTTTGTTGTGTTGAGCTGCCCTGCAATAATCCACCTCTTCCTCAAAGACTGTGCAGGAGAAGGGCAGCGTGGACAACTGTTGGGTCTGGAAGAGTAAGGCCTGTGGACCATAAACATGTAGCTTTTGGTTTGACACTGCATAACCCCTATAGTGTTCTTTCTGAGCTAGAAGCAGATACTAAGGCTGCAAACATAGCTGCTTGTGAGATTGGCAACCCTTCTCTGCACATGGAGGAGCTTGAGAAAAAAAATGCAATTCCAAAAATAATTGCTTTACCTGGGGCTGCTCACCAGGCAAGAGTTGTGGATACTGCTCCTAAAAGGAGAAGTCATCTTCTTGTTGGTGATTCAATTGTAAGAGGTGTTGCTATAGGAAATCATGTGGAAGTGTCAAAGGAAGTTAGGTGTTTGCCTGGTGCTACTGTTAGGAGAGATAAGGGGCGCATTGTAAGAATTGTCAAAAAAGCTAGCGAAGAGTGCAATGTTGATGTTGTTGTGCACTGGATTGAAGGAAACTGTGAAGGTGTACTAAAGGATATCGTTGTGGAGAATGTTAACTTAGTGGTTGTTCTTCTACTGAAGAGGAAAATCCTCGTCATAGGTGTTGAGAACGGACCACTCGTCGGGGTCCATTTCGTTAATAAAAACCTTAACGTAAAAAAAAGAGTTCGAGGAGGTACACGTCTCTTCCCAACGGTTAGAGTGTT
>BLSH010084874.1:259890-271774 GCA_018402905.1 Glandirana rugosa | reverse complement strand
AACTTCGGTAAATGACAACTGACAGAGTGTTGGAGACAACCATCAAATAAGGTTAGTAGTTGGTGGGAAAGTCATTTTATTATGAAAGATTCTAATCAAAACTTGAAGGGGGGTCAATCAAACTCCAGTACAGGGGCACAAGAACTAAAACCAAAGTATAACTTTTCTGACGGGAGGACTTGGAATAAGTGGGGGAACTACATAAATTTCCAAAGTTAGTACAGAGGGGAGAGGGAAGAAGATTGGAATAAACTACCAACAGAGGTTGTGAGACAGTCAACAGTAAATGGCTTCAAACATGCTTGGGATAAACATAAATCTGTAGTCAGACAACAAGGTTAATGTAAAAAATAAATAAATAAATAAATAAATAAAAAGGGGCAGACTCGATGGACTACTCAGTCTTTTTCTGCCGTCACTTTTCTATGTTTCTATGTTCCTTGGATATGTGCCCCTTTTTTCTTGCTGTCAGGCCCCATTGTGTGCCCCCCTTCCCCGCAGCACTTCTGGCTTCCCACCTCTCTCTCTCTCACTGGTAGCCACTGCAAACATGCGGGGGGATTGGATTCAGGATAGAGAGGGGACCAGTAAATATGCCATATTTCCTGGAAACTTCTTTTTCTGAATGAACAGAGTGAGAAATCCATACAGGTCATTCCTGTGCCTATTTATCACTGAAAATAGGAAACTGTGTTTCCAATGCTTCAGTTTGTGAATGAACAGGAAGCCTCAGGGCACTTCTCTTTCATTCACTGTCCAGTGCAGCTGAGGCTAAAGGGACTGAAGAATCTATGTCATTAGTCCCTTTCTCCGTATCAAATGTGAGACATCATGGATCTGTTAAGCCTCCCAAAAGGGCAGCTAAAAAAAAATAAACAAAATAACATTTTAAAAAAATGAAGTAAAATGTAATATTCTAAAAAGTGGTTTTTGGATCACTCTTCAGAAAGCTCTTTTTGTTAGTCTTTGTGGCCCTGCACACATTTGTGGTTAGAAGCGTATTAAAAGAAGAGTGTTTAGAAGCTGAAAAAAAAAAAAAACATCACTTGTGAGTTCAGGAGAGGAGCTTTTGGGCAGAAAAAGTGCTTGGCGTGCCTAAATGCACCTAAACGCTAGGCACATTTAGTGCTTGAGCATTCCTTTATTTTAATGGCCAGAATAAATTAATATTCTGGTCAATAGAATGAATGAATGCCAAACACGTAACGTGCTTAAATATGTCTAAACGCATTTACAAAACGCAGATTTAGATGCATTTTTTAAGCTGCTTGTCTTCTGCCAGGAGAAAGGTTGTTCAAAGGAGCCAGGCAAATGTCCTGTGTACATGAGGGCTAAAACTTTCAATGAAGACACTTGTTCCTGTGACAAGAAATCTCACAAAATAGGGCACAAACAGCAAGAATTAAACTGTCAGGGGTTAAACCCTCACATACCCTATCCAAAACTGAAAAAAGTGTGCTTTAAGTAAAGAATTTAAACCTACAATGTTCCCATGAAGAAATACTTTACTTTTCTGAATTTGATTTTGTGCTTGTCTATTTACTCTAAAATTGCAGATATCAATAGATTTTGTAGTATTTCATATCTGCAAGTCATTTTACTGCATTTTCAGCTTAGCCCACTAATGATTTGGGATTTGAATTAGAATCGCCTTGTTTGTTTACAATAAAAAAGCATATTCTAGTTTCAGTTCACTTATATGTATTATTAGATAATATAGCTCCCTCTAGTGGTCATGTAGTTGGTTAGTAACATAATTCTCGGTTTCTCATTTTGCGTTTTTTACACGATTTCATAAACTGATGCATGCTAATTAATGTAGCAATACATTTGTGCCTTCATAAAAAAATATTGTTTTTATCTTCATTGATAATGATGTGACCTTTGCTGCATCAGTGATTTCCACATTTAATCTCTGTATTTGACATTGGTGTGCATTTGTGTGTATGTGTGTAATTTAATGCTAGAGGCCTATGCCATATTTGTTTACTGATTGTAAATCATCAATGGACTCAAAATGACCTTTTCATGTTACACGCCAGGAGTTTCAGAAATTCATTTAGTTGAAATGATAATTTCTCAATACAGCCAGCACAAACAGAAAATCTATAAAGATACATTTTATTTTAATGTCATTGCTCTGTGATGTACTAACATATCTATCCTTTGTATATGCCACATATGGTATTGATGACAGGCTTTTATAATTAAAATGTAGCCTAAAATATTACCTTATTAATTTGTGGAGGGGTTAAATCTTGTTTATCTATTTTTAATTATTTTAATTTTTGTATGGGTTAAATAGGACTGTACATATCATATATACACAATTTCAAATCTTCTTTGCAATTTTAAAATAGTCTCATAGCCCCATGTCTTTTTGAGAGGTCAAACTGTACTTTACTAATAATAGATCATTACCACACTTTCTTAAAATTCATATATGACTGCAAAGTTCTATTAAGGTGGACCTTGCACTAAAATACAAAGTTCATTTTTTACATACTGCCCTTTCCCCATCTAAATTCATGCACGATAGCTTTAACCAATTCCGGACTGCCTAACTGGGAATGTACATCATTACTTTGACGTTAAATGCCGGGGTTAGGGCAGCAGCTAGCTGCCATAACCCCAGTATTTTTTTAAACAGCAGGTGATCCAGATTCCGATAAAAGTGGTCCCAGCAGCAGATATGCCACAGGATTACTTTTATAGGTGGCGGGAGAGGTGACCCCCCCCCCCTGCCACTTTGCGGTCGTTTCCCCAATTACCAGAGCTATCGGTATATGGGAAATGATCCGATCCACTGGTGCGATAGGCAGGAAGTCGAGTTATGGCAAGAGGGCCGCCAGTCAACTCTATGCCCTTGGAAGAGCAGAGCGATGTAAAAAGTCACTTACGCCCTCCGGCCTTAAAGGGCCCATTTTTCTTTTTGTGTACAATTACAATGACATTTTTTATTTTAATTTTTTTGCTTCTAAGTATAAATTTTAGATCTGATGTTTATTTGACCCCAGATCTTGCATTAAAGAGGCCCTGTCCTGCTTATTTCTAATACAAGGGATGTTTACATTCTTTGTAATAAGGATAACAGTGATCAAAAAAAAAAAAATGAAAGGGGCAGTGTAAAAATAAAAAATATAAAAGTAAAATAAATAAGAAAAATATAATAATAATAATTTAAAGTGCCCCGTCCCTCTGAGCTTGCGCACCTAATCGATCGCATACGCAAGTCGCACCCACATATGTAAACTGTGTTAAAACCATACATGTGAGGTATCTGATGCCCGCCCCATCATGGTTGACCATTCTGGTTGCCTCTTCAAGCAATGACATGCATACTTAATAATGAGCCACTGATTTGGTGAAAAACAAATCCCAGTCCAGCTGTCCCATATTTGCATAAATACTTGTGCATGGTCTGGCCCCTAGGATGAGGGTGTGGCTGCCTTTTTCAAGTAATTTAATACTTGAAAAAGGAGGCTACACCCTCTGAAACATTGTATCCATGCCAACCTGATGCTCTAGGAACACATCACCACACAGAGCCACAGGTTTCCTTCCCAGCTTGAGCACTTGCAACAAAGTCACGTGTGCGGCCGAATGCCCTCTCCTCTCTCCCTCTGAATACACACTGGGACAGGTGAAGGATTTCAGACTGCAAACAGAAACATAGGCTGGTGCCTTGATATTCAGTCTCATTTAGATGGATTACCACCTTGGATGGCTTCTGGTTTCTCTTTGATACTCATGTCCATTGGAATTATGTGAATGCAATTAATTTGTGTTTTTTACATATATTTGTTAAACATTTTATTACATTAGGGTTGCCCATGCTTTATTTTTCATGTTTTTTTACAGATTGTTTACAGACCTTGTCTTTACATTTAAGGGGTAGCTATACAGTCCCTGGGTAGATCTGCATTTCACATTGCTAGGCTTTTTCAGAGTTGTATAAGATGCATACACCTGAGTGCAGAAGTGGGGTCAATTTAAGCTTTAGCATTTAAAGGGGTTGTAAAGCCTAACGGTTTTCACCTTTTGCAGCAGCCGCTCAGACCCCCGTTTACTTACCTGAGCCTGATCGCTCCCACGTTGGGGATGAGCCTAGCAGCTCAAGCTGGTGCTCCGGTCCTCATTGGATAGATTAATAGCAGAGGAGCCGTTGGCTCCCACTACTGTCAATCAAGTGCAGTGATGCGGGAGTCGGGGCCGAATCCTGCTGTCTGTGTCAAGGGACGCAGAAGCAGGACTTGGGAGCATGCCCGCACGAGTGACCCCAAGGAAAGCGCTTCCCTGAGGGGGCACTCGAAAAGAGGAGGAGCCCAGGAGAGCCGCTGGGGGACCCCAGAAGAGGAGGTTCGGGGCCGCTCTGTGCAAAACCGCTGCACAGGGGAAGGTAAGTATGACACGTTTCTTATTTTAAAAATAAAAATTGAGCCTTTAGTATCACTTTAAGGGATTGTCAAATAAAAGGCATGGAGGGTTGGGCACTTCCTGGGGGACTCGTACCAAAGTGAGGAGTGGTGAGTAGTGGTTTTATTAATGCTTACAATTAAATGTTAAACATGCAAAATTCCTTCAAACAACATGATTAGGGATGCTCTTAACCTGCCCAGGAATTTGCACATACTGTATCTATGGTGCATACAATCTACTGAAGTAAAACTAATTTTTTTTAAGAAAAAATGCAGTTTAAACTGCCTGCAAATGACAGCTCCTGGCTATTTACTTCTGTTTGTAAACAAAGTGGCCAGTGTCTGATCTATATCAGACACTTCTCCTTGATGAGGGTCTAGTATGCATATCAAGGGGGATTCCATGCCAAAACAGCATAGGTTTAACCCCCCACAAAAGGGGTGTATCCCTTTGAGATAAAGGCCCCAGAATATTGCCCACCCATGTGAATGAATAAAAACTTCACAAAATGTCTCACAATATACATCCATTGCCAATCATATCATTCAGCGATACAGATCCACATCAATAAAGATGCACGACGTCTGCAGGTCCAGGCCTACGGGTCTTTTCACTCACTCATGCCGTATGACATCTCTCAGACCCACCTGCTAAAATTACACAAAGAGATGGTGCCTCCCAGGTGATAAAATTGACCAAATATGGCCATGGTGCTGGTGATATCATCGGTTGCAAAGGACACAATAGGTGCCAGCACTCACTTCTTCCTTAACAATTATTTACAGGAAAAAAGTTGTCCTATATAGTAGCAGTAGAAATACCGCTACTATTTATGAAGTTTCAATCCCACCAATCAAGCAAAAAGTCTGGCATTCAAACAGAATACCTAAACAAAGTTTGGTTAAAACTTGTGTTTAAACTAAACTTTGAGCTCATCCTAATCAACATCTGATGAAATGAATTGCTGGGCATCCCCCTGCAAGTGGACATATTATTAGACTAACGTGAGATTAGATGTTGAAGAGGTGGCGAGAGCGGGCACATTTGCATCTTCTTATGATACTGTGCTAGTCTGTGCCTGGGAGACAGAGGATGATGAAGGTTAGGTTGTCCACTCCACCACAAGCTCTGGTTGCATAGCATACCCACTGACAGAAGACACAGAAGAGAAAGGAATACTTGCTCTTTCTCTCATAGGTGGGGATTGATCACCACCAGGGATTGGCCGAACACCCCTGGTTCAGTTCGCACCAGAACATGCGAACAGGCAAAAAAGTTGTGCGAACATTCGAACACCATTGAAGTCTATGGGACCCGAACATGAAAAATCAAAAGTGCTCATTTTAATGGTTTATATGCAAGTTATTGCCCTAAAAAGTTTATGGGGATCCAGGTCCTGCCCTAGGGGACATGTATCAATGCAAAAAAAAGTTTTAAAATCAATCGTATTTTCAGGAGCAGTGATTTTAATAATGCTTAAAGTGAAACAATTAAAATGAAATATTCCTTTAAATAATGTGGGGGGGTCCCTTAGTCTGCCTGTAAAAGGGTGAATCTCTGTGATGTTTAGAACATAGCCAGAGCAAAATGACATTTATGAAGGAAAAATTGTAATTTATTATCGCGGCTGTAATGTATTGCCGGCTCCCATGAATATACAGAAAAATCCATGAAAAAAATTGGGTCTGGTTTGGATTTTAAGGAGAACTCCATGCCAATATTTAAAAAAAAAAATTGACGTGGGGTCCCCCCTAAAATTCTAACCAGACCCTTATCCGAGCATGCAACCTGGCCAGCCAAGATGGGGGGGGGGGAGCGAGTGCCCCCCGAACCATACCAGGCTACATGCTCTCAACATGGTGAGTATGGGTGCTTTGGGGCAGGGGGGGCTCTGCACCCCCACCCCAAAGCACCTTGTCCCCATGTTGATGAGGACAAGAGTCTCTTCCTCACAACCCTTGGCTGTGGTTGTGGGGGTCTGCGGGCGGGGGGCTTATCGGAATCTGGAAGCCCCCTTTAATAAGGGGGCCCCCAGATCCCAACCCCCCTATGTGTATTAGTATCGGGTACATCGTACCCCTACTACTACCAAAAAGTGTCAAAAAATAAAAAAACACAGGAGACAATTAAGGACAAGTCAAAAAGGACAAAATAAAAATAAGTGTCCCCCATTGTAATCCATCGTGAAGTACAGCGTGCGACGGACCCGAAAAAAAAATGGGAGGGCCCCCGCCAACTGAGCTCGGTTTGTTGTCACAGTTTATTTATATGGCAGGGCGGGGCCACTCGATGATGTACGCATGTGACCCGCCCCCTCTGAAGTCACAAAAGGGGCGGGGTCATTCACTTACTTCGCTGGGAGGCCCCGCCCTGCCATATAAATAATTTGTCAAAGCAAACAGCGGGCAGACGGCGGGAGCCCTCCAAACGGGGAGGAGCTGTGCGCGCCATCTGCGCGCAATGCATTATGGGGTGCTCCGCTCAGGCAAAGTCCCTGCGAACGCCCTATAATGTTCTACATTCGACGAATGGACGAACTCGAACCGCGGGCCCATCCCTAATCACCACTTTGCCCTGCATAACCTGTTTGTTTCCTACTAGCTACATGTTAAAAACTTCTGCCTCTTCCTTTAAACCTCCTTGGCTTGATGAGAATATGTCATTGTCATTGACTAATTGTTTACCAGCTAGGAAAATAGCGAGATTGAGGATGTTCTTCTTTGGAGCACTTGACACTGTGCATTGGTGCAGTAAATTGGACCATAATAGTGAGATGTGCTGCTAACAAAGGGCGGCTTTGCCTGTGTTACAAACAAGTTCACTACACTGAGCCTGACATTTTTGAGTTTAGTATTTTTATTTTATTTGCACAGAACATACTTAGCAAACCCCTTCCCTCCCCCGCCTCTCATGCTGGCAATTACTTGCTGTGCATTGCCATGTATTCATTTTTGTCTTAAATGATGACAAAATTCTTTACAAATCAAGAGGCCCAAAAATGTATAAATTTACTTGGCCTATAAGAAGTGTACACGTTTGAGAGCTAAGGTGGTTAAATGTGTTTAATCATGTAAAATGTGTTAAATGAATAATAGCAGTTAGTTAATAACATAAAAAGCATACATCTGTCTTGAGTATTAGCCAATAAGTTTTCTGATGTTTCATAATAGTTATACTTTTAAGCCTCGTTCATACACACGGTGCAACGGTCATACGAAAACGGTCATACAACAGCTTGTTGTATGATCATCCGACCGCCAGTATTTGTGCGACTAGAACAGCCGACGTGCGACGGTCGTACAACAGAAGTTGGATGCGCAGACTAGAAAACTTTTGTTGTACAACAAGCGGTTGTATGACTGTTGTACCGTGTGTACAGAGAAGTTGGTCCAACAAGTTGTACATGCAAAACACGTATGCTCAGAAGCCAGGAACGCCCGGAAGTGTCTGTTCATGTAAACCTACATTCCTAATTCACAAATCACATGCACCTGAACTTCCTCTTTATACACTTGTAACATGTTACGACATTAGGCTTGGTTGTACGATTGCTTAGTGCATGTCAGTATGCGAGACACAACAGCCGACATACAATTTTGGACGTCCGCTCATATGACCGTCGCATCACGCGTACGAGGCTTTACGTAAAACCATCTGCATATTCTCACACAGAGAATGCTAACTAACCTCAGCAGAGACTCCTATAAGAATATATTAATTATGTACAACAAAAGGTAAAACTATACAGAGTTCCATTAATTTAAACTGGCCTCATGTTTATGGAAGAAAAAGTCAGTTAAAGTGGTTTGTAAATTTAAATCTACATTACATTAGATGCAGGTTGGTTATTGAGCAATTGAAGGCTCACTCAGTTCAGTTGTCAATGATTTGTAATTTGGCCACTATTGATTCACTGAACTAAATGATGACAGTTTTAATTAAGCAAGTTCTGAAAGGCTAAAGTAATATCACAATCTTCCCTTTGCCAAAGTTATCAGTGGTAGAGTACTCTCACACCAACAACAGAAATAATATAAATTTTTGTTTTCAGTCCATAAAGAAAGTCCAAAAGAAAAGAAAAAAACATAAGAGGTTCCAAAATGACCTGGCTCTGCTTTTCTAGTGAATTTGGGGGATGCATTGTTCCACGAGACTAGAAATGGCTTGTTTTACATCTAATGTACTGCCTATTAACAATACATAGTTCTACTTTAAAACCTCAACGATTGTATGTTTAGATTTAGTTTTAAAATATTAATACTGCTGTTAACATTTTTGCTTCTTGTGTTCCCTAAGACTGCATTCACACAGGGGCGACCCGACTTCAGTGCGACTTTGCTAGGCGATTTCAGTGCAGCTTTCAGAGCGACTTCAGGTGACTTACAACACAACTTATGCCTGGCGATTTTGCCTGTGGCCAATCAGAGAAGGGAGGGAGGGGGCTGCCCGAAATAAATTCTATTCTTTAAAACTACAAAGTCGTTTGTATTTAGATGGGAGATCCGACTTGGAGGCAACTTCTATTCAATTCTATGGGCACAAGTCGGATAGAAGTCGCCCCCAAGTAGTACAGGAACCTTTTCTGAAGTCGTCTTGAAGTCAGAGCGACTTCAGTAGTGTATATTAAGACGGCTCCCTTTCACTTCAATGGGATTTCAGACGTCAAGCGACTTGGGGTGACTTTAGACAACTCAAGTCGGATCAAAAGTCGCCCCTGTGTGAATGGGCACTTAGGGTGCTTGTCCTTCTATTTTTCAATGACAGGATGTCAAAATAAGTTATAATTGTTGTCAGGGGTTTTATTGCTGTTTGTGCTGTTTGGGGACACCACTAATGTTATGCCCAGAAAAGGACCCCCACTCCTCCCCTTGGGGACAAAAGCTGCAATGAAAATCTGACAGAATTTCTGTCTTAATGTTGTGTTTGAAAGTTTTCAAAATACCACAACAACCGTGTAGTCATTATTCAACTGTAAGATTAAGTGAGAGCCCACAATGCAGGTGGGATAGACATCAAGCAAACATATGAAGGAGACACTGATTGTAAGGAACCAGATGGCCCTATTTGAACTTCACCTGATCTGCCCGCACATTGCCGACCCTGCCTGTACCCGACTACCCGCCTGCCTGCCTCATCTTTACCGCTTTGCCTGCCTGTTGACGACCCAGCCTGTACCACCACTCTGCTGCATGAGCTCCTGTGAACCTGCACCTACCACCTGTGCCCATGTCCAGCCCTCGTGCCCCCCTGTGCTCCTGAGCTCCCTGTCCCCACTGTCAGGGGCTCACGAACTAGGGTCGTAAGAGAGGTTGCCCCCGCATAAGTCAGACTCAACCAGCGGGTACGTGACACTGATGATGAACGTACTGTAAGGGGGTTAGCTCGGCAGCGTGTGTGTTTGACCCCCTGGAAGGGTTCACTACACAACTTAGGCACAGCGAGACAGCAATTTTAGATAAAAACAAAAAGGTAGTTTATTCTCACTAGTTACAATGTGAAAAACAGCCAAACAAAAACAAACAACAAAACAAATCCTAGGCCACTTGGCCACTGACTTCACAATAGGTTTCCCTGTCTGTCAGCTGGGTACAGCCTAACGCTGTACCTAGCTCCTACCTCTCACTGAACACAGTCAGCCACACAGGCTTCTTACCAGACAAGCTGTTACACTCCCCAGTCTGCTGACCTGACACAGAACCTGGTTCCAGGGTGGAGCACTCACCTATCCCTGCTGGGAGTTCTTGTAGAGGCCTTAATGAGCCAGCTCACCTCAGCTGCGCTCATTACCACTACTCCTGCAAGACTCCCCTTAGTGGTATAAGTCTGCATATAGCCTAAATCTAGGGCCAATGCACCTGCCATTCTGCACGCAACCCGGCGTCTTTACCCGCCTGCTGTCACATACCCCCCCTCTTGTTTCAAACTGGGGTTTGTAACACAGGCAGTCAGGCATGCAGGTACCCGAGACAAGGCATCCACATTCCCCATATGAACACCAGGCCGATGCTTTACAGTGAAGTTGTATTCTTGCAGGGCCAGGAACCACTGATTTACCCTCCTATTGGTCTCCTTGTTTTGAGCCATCCACTTTAAGGGTGCGTGATCTGTAATCAGATCAAAGTGTCTTACCCAGCAAATAATATCGCAGGGAGTCTAGCACCCATTTCACCGCTAGACACTCTTTCTCAATTGTGGCATTGTTTTCTTTGTGGGGTTTTAGTTTCCTGCTAAGATAAATGACTGGGTGCTCTTCTCCCTTCCAGACCTGGGATAACACTGCTCCTAAGCCTACGTCTGACGCATCAGTCTGTACCACAAAGTCCTTAGCGAAGTCCAGGGAGTACAGCACTGGTTGGCTACATAAGGCTTTTTTTAGAGCCTGGAAGGCTGCTTCAGCCTCCAGAGTCCATTTCACCATGGTAGACTCTTTGCCCTTTGTCAGGTTGGTTAGGGGCACAGCCCGCAAAGCAAAGTGAGGAATGAATCGCCGATAGTATCCAGCGATTCCGAGGAATGCTCGAACCTGCTTCTCGCTGTTGGGGCGCAGCCAGCTATTTATGGCTTCCACTTAGTTGATTTGGGGTTTTATTACTCCCCTCCCAATAGTGTACCCCAAATACTTGGCCTCATCCTGTCCAATGGTACATTTTTTTGGACTAGCTGTGAACCCAGCTTCCCTTATGGAGTCTAGTACAGCTTGCACTTTTGGCAGATGTGATGCCCAATCCATACTGTGGATAATCACATCGTCCAAGTAGGCTCCAGCATACTTCTGATGGGGCCTCAGGATTTTGTCCATTTTTTGCTGGAATGTGGCTGGTGCATTTTGTAACCCAAACGGCATTCTTTTATAATGGAATGCCCCCCTGGTGTTACAAATGCCATTTTCTCCTTCGCTGACTCAGCTAGGGGAATTTGCCAATACCCCTTGGTGAGATCAAGGGTTGTCATATATCAGGCTGTTCCCAGCCAGTCGATCGGCTCATCTATGCGTGGCATGGGGTAGGTGTAAAATTTTGTAACTTTATTAAACTGCCAGAAATCGTTACAAAATCGCCAGCTCCCATTGGGTTTGGGTACTAAAACGATCGGGCTGGACCAGTCACTCTGGGACTCTTCTATCACACCTAATTGAAGCATTCATTGAACTTCCCCTCGTATTGCCTCCGGTATTCGATAGGGCTTTAGTTTTACCCTTTCACCTGGCGGGGTGATAATGTCATGCACTACCCCAGATGTTTGTCCCGGCAGCTCAGAGAACACCTCTCTGTTGCGGAGCACAAACTCTTTCACCTCCTGTTTTGGGGGTTTTGATAAGGTGATTGCTATTCCCACCTCAGGAATTAAGCAATCAGAATGAGTCTGCGACACCAAGGTTTCTGCGACTAGGGATTCCCTATCCCTCCAGGCTTTCAACAGATTAATGTGGTATATCTGTTCTGGCTTTCGCCGTCCTGGTTGTCTG
>BLSH010084874.1:215261-227713 GCA_018402905.1 Glandirana rugosa | reverse complement strand
CTTTAACATTTAATATTAAATTATTTATTGATATTTATTAATAGTTTTTATTATTGTATTATCATTATTTTATATAATAGTTTATATATAGTTTAGTTTTTGTGACTTTAAACGAGTAAACGTCTTAACAACGACAGCAGTGAAAGTCACAGACTACTATTTAAAGGGGTTGTTAGTCATAGTGAGTTAAGACGTTTACTAAGAATAAATGATAGTCACAAAAGATCGACTAGTTTTTGTGAGAAATGCATTTCCCTATGAAAAACCAACGGTACCCGTAAGAGTTCAAAGGTCCGTGTTTCTTATTGTATATATTATATTTTTACGTACGTACCGTGACCTGTTTCCTGATCCCTGTTTCCCCAACACTGTACTAAAGTATGTCATTACGTTAGAATGTCTAATGTCACATGACATACAAATGATACACAAAGTGATAAACTTAAAGGGCGACCTGAGCCGGGGTACGCTGCGCTGAGAGCGTCCCTTACCTCAGACCGTAGTGTCTCACTTAGCCCGCCTTCTGTCGGGCGACTGTGTCACCCCCCTGTAACGACCTAGGTCCCCTGTTCCATTCATTGTGATAAGATTGCATTACTGTATGAAATCATGTCACAACCCCTTTGTCCCTAGTCCTTTGTCCAGTGCCATGCATGCATTTTTATATTATATATGTTATTCTTTGTGCCTGGAAACTTGAGAATGCCCATGGCAACCAAAAAGTATCCCTTTACGTAAAGAGTGTTTTTGATCAGCTAGAAAACACTGATAGTAAATAAGAATCATTTGCAGAATTGAGTGATACTGATTGTTGGGGAAATTTATCATCAGACACTGAAAGTGACGACAGCAACAATTCTGCAAATGAGCAAATTTCAGTGTTTTTGATTTGATATATATTTGATAATATATTTTATTACTATTATGTTATTATTTTTGATAATTATTTATAGTTATTTATTAAATTATAATTTACAATTTCGTGTCTCAAACTTTATCATACCCGGAAAAAGAATGCGCCAAATAGAAACTTGTCACAAATTGAAGATTCGGGGTGTCATCATCCGTATTGATTATAGTATTTGAGGACTGGTAGTGACTGTCCCCTTCCCCCCTCCTCCCACCTCATTCCTTCCCCTCCCCCTTCCTGACCCTGGGTCTGGGTCCACTCTACCCCTTCAGCACCAATCATAATCTGATACCACCACCAGGTGTCTCTTTCTATTAGTTTAAAGTCATCTTTGACTTGATATGGCTATTACTTATCTATTATAGACCAATACCACTGAGATCTTGATAGTCCCCATGTTCGCTGTGGGGGGGATAGCCCTTTTGGGCTGACCCCGCAGTCTTTGGACCTGTCTGAGCCTACGCCTAGGTGAGCTTTTGCCTATTAATATCCAATCCCAGCGTTATATCACATTGTAATATATACTAGTATGTTTTATGCTGTTGTATATGAATCCTATTACTGGTACTGTATTTAATTTCCTCAGATCCCTCCCTACTCTCCTGAAGAAGTGGATCCCCGCGAAACTGGTAGAGCTTGTAGGAATCTATAGGGACCCCAATTGGTCTTTGACCCTCCCAGAGAAACACAATTTAAGCCTCTACCCCACAATAGGGGCCAACTACATGAACTTGGTTTTAACATTGTAACTATGCTTTAGTTATATTTTTCTTTCTTGTGTATGTTTTTGTATATTGTATAATTTTCAATAAATTGTTTATTTTTATACAAACCATTTATGTGAATCCTTGGGTGTCGAGATAGTCCATGCTTCTAGTTAAAGCTTTTTTCTCCCTTTCTGGTGGACTTTATCATACCCGGGATGTCTACTAGACTCTTGTTTGGACAGATTTAAGTGAGTTATCCCTAAGAATTACAGTCCCACAATATAAAATGCCAAATTTCTATGCAAAACAATAATTGCTTTTAGACGCAAAAATCTGACATAATCATACCACTAGGGAGGTTAAGGCATACAATAATCTTCAAGTGTGCCCTGCGCAACGCCATCTGTGGCAAGGTCCACATAACCACTGATACGTGGACCAGTAAGCATGGGCAGGGACGCTATATCTTGCTAACTGCACACTGGGCAAATGGAGTGGCGGGTGGGCCTGAGGCGGACAGCAGTTTGGCGCATGTCCTTCAGCCACCAAAGACTGCAGGGCATTTCTTTTTGCCTCCTGTTGCCTCCTCCTGCTACTCTGCTTCCTCCTCCTCTACCACCTCCTCATCTGGTCAGCGTAACACCTTCACAACCAACTTCAGCACATCCAGGGGGAAACGACAGCAGGCTGTTTTATAACTGATATGTTTGGGGGATAAACCCCACACTGCGCAGGAGCTGTGGACAGGCATTGAACAACAGATCAATGAGTGGTTGTTGCCACTGAGCCTCAAGCCCGGCCTGGTGCTATGCGATAATGGGCAAAATCTCGTAGCAGCTCTGGGTCTAGCCGGTTTGACACACATCCCTTGCCTGGCACATGTGCTAAATTTGGTGGTGCAGAAATTTCTAAAAAAACTACCCGGATATGTCAGAGCTGCTGCAGAAAGTGCGGGCCGTCTGTGCGCGCTTTCGGCATTCTCACTCTGCTGCTGCTTGCCTGTCTGCGCTGTAGCGGAACTTTGGCCTCCCCGCTCACCGCCTTCTATGCGACTTGCCTACAAGGTGGAACTCCACCTTGCACATGCTGGAGAGACTGTGCGAGCAGCAGCAGGCAATAGTGGAGTTTCAGGGTCTGTCACTCTGTGGAACAGCACCACTTCACCACCAATGAGTGGGCCTCCATGCAAGACCTGTGTTCCATATTGCGTTGGTTCGAGTACTCCACCAACATGGCCAGTGCCGATGATGCTGTTCTCAGTGTTACTATCCCACTTCTATGTCTCCTTGAAAAAACACTTCGGGCCATGATGGAAGAGGATGTGGCACAGGAGGAGGAGGAAGAGGGGTAATTTCCACGGTTATCAGGCCTGTCATTCACAAGTGGCTCGCAGGGTGGGTTCCTGCACCAGCATAGGCCAGGTAAAAAATTTTCAAGCCAGGGCACAGTTTTGGAGGATGAGGAGGATGAGGATTATGAGGAGGAGGTACCGTGTTCACAGCAGGGTGGCACCCAACACAGCTCGTAGGCATCACTGGAGCATGGCTGGGGGGATAAGGTGGACACAGATGATACACCTCCCACAGAGGACAGCTTGTCTTTTCCTCTGGGCAGCCTGGCACACATGAGCGACTACATGCTGCAGTGCCTGCGCAATGACAGCTGAGTTGCCCACATTGTAACTTGTGCTGATTACTGGGTGGCCACCCTGCTGGATTCCCGTTACAAGGACAACGTGCCGCCCTTAATTCCCTCACTGGAGCGTGATTGGAAGATGCGCGACTACAAGCGCACACTGGTAAATGCGCTGCTGAGGGCATTCCCAAATGACACCGGGGGCTCAGTGGAAGCACAAGGCAAAGCAGGAGGCAGCATTTCAGCAACATGGTGGAACAGTATGTGTGCACATGCCTACACGTACTGACTGATGGGTCTGCCCCATTCAACTTCTGGGTCTCCAAATTGGGCACATGGCCTAAGCTTGCCCTTTATGCCTTGGAGGTGCTGGCCTGCCCTGCAGCCAGCTTATTGTCTGAACATGTGTTTAGCATGGCAGGGGGCGTTATCACAGACAAGCGCAGCCACCTGTCTGCAGCCAACATGGACAAGCTAACCTTTATTAAAATGAACCATGGATCCCACAAGACTTGTCTGTACCTTGTGCAGAATAGCCATTTATACCGGCCTCATACAGCCATTGGTATACTTAAGTGAACATATCCTTTTTTTTTTAATATGTCTCAATACTTTGGGGGCTACCCCAATTAGAAAAAAAAACCAAACAAACAAAAAACAGTGTTGGCTACCTCCTCCTCCTTCTCCACCGCCACTTCCACCACCTACACCGCCACAGTCACCGCCTCCTCAACCTCCTACTCCACATCCACCTCCTCCTCCATTTTTTTTTTATGTGATTTTAAGTTATTTCCCTATCCACATTTGTTTGCAGGGCACTTGTCCTACTCTTACCCCCAATTTGCTCTATTTTGCAGTCCCCTAGCCCTTTCCATGACTTTTTAGAGACATTTTTGTGCCCAAAAGTTTGGGTCACCATTGACTTCAATGGGGTTCGGGGTCAAGTTTGGGGCCGAACTCGAACCTTTTCGCGAAGTTCGGCCGAACCCACCGAACCCGAACATCCAGGTGTCCGCTCAACTCTAATTGTGACTCAAATTGTGAGAGCACTGAAAGCTGAAAATTGGTCTGGGCGGGAAGTGTTCTAAGTGCCTGGTATTGAAGTGGTTAATAAAGTCCTAAACATTCTTAGGCGTTGTCCCTAGGTTTCCTGGTGCGTGGGCAGACGCACCCTATGAGAGTTGATCAATATGTACAATTTCACCACATTCATTAAGCACTATAGAAAATTCCCTAACAAAATATAGCTTTCGCTGCAAAGTAAACAGCCTACTTTGCCTTAGTAAATCAGCCCCTGTGGAATTAGTCTACTAAAGGCAAATAAGATGGCAATTTTACAAGACAATTATCATTTTGCAAAGGGATTTTCCTATAGCTTAGTGATTGTTGTGAAAATTCACCACATTCCCCCAGTTAAGGAAAAACTGCCTTGGAAAGTAAACAGCCTATTTTCTTTAGTAAATGAAGTGCACTTTGTCAGAGTTCTGAGCTCTTACATTGACTAAAGCCTCGTACACACGGTTCGACAGTCGTACGACCGAACGGACCAAATCGTATGTTGGCTGTTGTATCTAGCATACTGACATGCACTACACGATTGTACGACCAAGCCAAACATAGTGACGTGTTATGAACATACAAAGAGAAAGTTCAGGTGCCTGTAATTTGTGTCTGGCCGTTCCTGACTTCTGAGCATGTGTGTTTTGCACAATACAACTTGTTGGACCAACTTCTCTGTACACACGATACAATGGTTGTACAACCGCTTGTTGGTAATACCAAGTTTTCTAGTCTGCTCATACAACTTCTGTTGTACGACCTTCATACGTCGGCTGTTCTAATTGCGTGTACTAATGGTTTAGCTCAATTATCTTCTAGGACTTGCAAAAAATATTAAATATAACTAAAAAGTTTGATAATTAGCTTGTAAGCTTGTTATAAGATGGCCCCAACCATATATGTATGAAATCACATTAATAGATACAAAAATGTAATATAAAGTTGTGTTGATTGCACCCTGCTAACAATTTCTACATGCTAAATAGCAAGTGGATACTTTTCTAATTATGTTTAAACGAGGTGTGAAGGGGACCTTTGTTTTGTGCACTGCCACTGAATCACCACCTTATAGAAAAAAGGAGAAACTGAGTAACTGGAGTTGATTCACTAAAGGAACCTACACTTAATCTCGTGACATGCAATGGGAATGACAGTTTTTACACATTTTCTGTACATGGGTATTCAAAGTGAACACATGTAGAAAATGCATTCTTTAGTAAAGTAGCCGTGTAGTAGACACCCCACCATCATGATGAAAAAACATTTTGCCATCATACTATGATTTGGTAGTCTTTCAGTTCTCATTATTTAATTTGTAAAGCTTAGTTGATCTATAGGCACAAAGAAATATAGTTCCACAATGGAGACCATCACTATACAGGCATGAAGGCTGGTAATTCACTTTTTAAACAGACACTTCCTAAATGGAAATGCTCTTTAGTTTCCCTTTAGCAAACAACCAGAATAAAGCAATTCAGTCTTGCAGTTGAGTTAATCTCTGGTGAACTTGGCTTTGTATGCTCATTTGCTTTTGAGTAAGAGGATTTTCCACTTTCTTAATAGATAATGGGCAAATGGAATTGGGAAAGCCTATTTAATTCTGATTAGTTTAAGACTGAATATTTATATTTAAATGTTAAATTAATTCAATGTTTAATTTTAGCAGTTTACTTATATTATTTTTATTGTTATCTATTCTCAGCCACATCAGTTGTTTCTGAGTCTTGCAGTTAGTTTTGAAGTTTCTCAACTAAGACACTTGCTTTTTAAGCTAATTTGTAGTTTAACAATCATCTTCCTGTAATTCGCTAGGCCTTTATTGTATAAAAACGATTCAACTTAGTGCAAAAATGTTTTTGGGGGTTTAAAAATGTAACAATTGATGGGAAAAAATCTGAATATGCAAATTAAATAAAAGGCATTCCTTTCTTATTGGTGTTTAGTTGAAATGTAATTGAAACAATTCCAACTTGCATCAAAATGTCCTCTATAAAACTGTTTCTTTCTACTTTAGAACCTCAAAGGATATTTTTACATTGAAGGTTTCTAATGGCTGTTAATGGTCATCAAATCTGATGCCCAGAAAACATTGTGGGAATTGAAGTCCGTGAAATCTAATTTTAATAGCTTTTATTTACTATTAAAGCTGCACCTTATCCTGAAAAGATTTAGACTTTATATTTTAAACTGGCACTGGGTAATTTACAGGCTCTTTTCTCTCTGTGTAAGAATGATTATTCATGCAGACAATGCTGTTCTCATGGTTATGTCGATGAATAATAAAATAAATTATGAACCTGTAAAAAAAGGTCTTTTTGCTAAAATAACACTTCAGGACCAGATAAACACAATATAGCAGTTACTTACTCTGACACTATTAAAAAATGCTGATGCATAGAGGGATTAATTAGTACCAATGTAAAAGTGAATCAATTTAAACTGGTAAGAGTTCTATCTGCTGATAACAAATATGCAGTTTTACTGAAAAAATGTTTATTGATTTAAATTATAGAAGAGTAAGTGCAATGTCAAGAAACAGCAATGGACATAAGAAAGGTGACATCCATTATACTTGTATGCAACATTATACACTCTATTACTGTAAATGCACTTTCATGCTTATTGTTGCCATGTTTACAAATGTGATGACAACTGTAATGAATAAACAAGAAAACTTCCTGAATGGCCCAGGTAGCTTTGCTGCAACACGGCAGCCACTCTGCGCAGAAACACGTATATATATATATATATATATATGTACAGTATCTCACAAAAGTGAGTACACCCCTCACATTTTTGTAAAAATTTTATTATAACTTTTCATGTGACAACACTGAAGAAATTACACTTTGCTACAATGTAAAGTAATGAGCGTACCGTTTGTATGACCATTGAAATTCACTGTCCCTTCAAAATAACTCAACACACAGCCATTCATGTCTAAACTGCTGGCAACAAAAGTGAGTACACCCCTAAGTAAAAATTCCCAAATTGGGCCCAATTAGCCATTTTCCCTCCCCAGTGTCATGTGACTCATTAGTGTTACAAGGTCTCAGGTGTGAATGGGGAGCAGGTGTGTTAAATTTGGTGTTATCGCTCTCATACTGGTCACTGGAAGTTCAACATGGCACCTCATGGTAAGAACTCTCTGAGGATCTGAAAAAAACAATTGTTGCTCAATCAAAAGGGGCAGTCAGAAGGGACTTGTCACGGCAGCCGGGCTTTACTGATCCAACCCCGAAAGCAGACCCTATTGCCCTGAGATCACCACAGGTGACTGTCAACAGAGAGGACGACATGGAAGCAGGGCCAGAGGGGGGATCACAGATTCATTCCTCCCCTGGACCCCTACCAGGAACTCAACTATCGTCCCAGATCCTTTCTCCAACCTCCACTATTTCACTTTTGGAAAGGACACTAGACAAACTGATAACAACCCCACTTAGGGTCCAAGCAGCGGGTAATTTCCCTACTGACTCTCCCGGTACACTCTCCACCGCTTTACATGCTGATTTCCAGATAATGATGGAGATTTTTTCAAAGATGCTCTCTAAAGATTTGGCCCAAACAGCCTCTCAAATAACTGCAGTTATTCAAGCGGACCTCCAAAACCTGGGCACTAGGATTGAGGCTATTGAACACAAAACAGAACAAACAGTTGCAAGGGCTAACCAGAACACAGCACGTATCCAGGTTCTTCAAGACCAGCTAGATACAGCACTGTCTAAGATAGACGATCTGGAAAATCGCTCAAGGAGGTATAATTTCCGGATTAGGGGTCTTCCGGAGAGCATTACCGATGTCCGAGGAGCAGTCTCTGGGTTTGTCAAAGATATCATTCCGGACATTCCCGAAAATCGGCTGGAGCTGGATAGAGAGCACAGAGCTCTGACGGATTACCCAGAGACATAGTGGTGAAACCCCATTTTTACAGTGTGAAAGAGGAGATCATGAAAGCCTCTAGGAACTCTCCTCACTTGTCCATTCAAGGACACCCTATCCAAATATTTGCGGATCTATCACCTTCTATCATCCAAAAAAGGAGATCCATGAAACCTCTTCTAGAGGTCCTTCAGAAGTCGTCTATCAAATATTCATGGTCCTTTCCTTTCCATCTCTCCTTCATATACAAAAGCAAGAATCATGGCTTCTCCACCTTTCCAGAAGGAGAACATCTCTTGTTACGTCTTAACCTCATTTCACAGGATTCCCTTGTAGCGATGTCCAACAAAGCTGTGGGTCCCTCCAAGAGACCATCTCCTCAGAGTCCAGTTCCTCAGCTCTGGCGTAGTCAAAGATCCAAGCGCACTAAGGATTCTCATCCTCCGTGATCCTGTTCCCCAACTTGGGGATCTAAGTTTTTGGGCTTATTGTGGCCTCTAACTCTGTGCACTGTTAGGTGCTCTCACGTTTTGTCCTTCTGAGTGACTTTTACACGTTACAGTTTTTAGTTGCTATCCAGTTTGTTTAGAGGTTAGGTTTGTATGTTTAAAGATCCCACAGGGCCTTGGTCCTTGATTTGTTACTAAGGTTCTTTAAGGTCAGCAAAGTTAGGGTGGGAGGGGAGGGCTGGGTCTCTTTGGAGGGGCTAGACTTCCTTCCTGGTCCCCCAGTATGACATCTACACCCGAGATCTACTGAGGGCAATCTTGATAGCTATTACCCTTGCCAAATTTCCAAAGTCTTCACTAAGAGTCTTCCCTTAATTTTAATTACGGGCCCGGGGTTTGGCTGAAGCGGTTGCATTGCGCCTCCCTCTGCCTTGGGGATCCATATGCGGGTATTCCCCAGGTCAGGGGTAGTTCTGCCGGTGAGGCAGACACGCATTGATCCTTGTCCGACTTTGGGGGCTTGTCCTTCTCCCCCCAGAGCCGGACTCCAAAGGGTTTGGGTGGTGAGGCTTCGTTACCCCCCTCTGATCCGTTCTTGTTTCCTATGCCCTTTTCTGAGATTTTCATCTTTTACCTTCTTAACCTCTTTCTTCCTTCCCTCCTAGGCACCAGGGTCACCGTGATGCTGCTGAGGTGCTGTGGACATCTCCTATAGGATCCGTATTTGATGGGTCCCCTAGTAAATGCATGTGGATACAGGTAGGTCTTGTCTCAGTGATGCATAGTTCTCCACTTCTCCACCATGGCCATGTCTGGTAACTCCGCAGGGAAACGAATTGTCACTACACACAATGTACAAGGTCTTAACTCCCCAACGAGGAGGAAGAAATATTTTACAGCTGCCCACTCCAAGCAGGTGGATGTAGTTATGCTGCAGGAAACACACTTTCCAGGGCAGTTTAACCCTAAGTATGTCCACGCTAAATACCCCTTATTTTTCCTGGCTAACGCTTCAGATAAGACTACGGGTGCGGGTGTGTTTCTCTCCAAATGGATAGCATTCTCACCTCAGAAAGAGATCAAAGACCCTGAGGGTAGGTTTATTTTAGTATCGGGGGATTTCGGGGGTGTAATCTTCACTTTTATCTCTTACTATGCCCCAAACCAGGGCCAAGCAAAATGTTTCCAAACAATGCTTAAGCTCTTCTCCCCCCACCTGGAAGGGACCGTGATAATGGGGGGTGACTCTAACCTGGCGCTTGATCAATCGCTGGACAAGTCGGGGGTATTAGATCCCGACTCCTCTGACCAACAAAACAGAGCCTCAAACTCGCAAAACTCCTCTATAATTTAGGACTAGTTGATATATGGAGGGAATGTAACCCCAGAGTAAAAGATTACACTCATTACTCTGCCCCCATCAGAGCTTTGCAAGAATAGATCACATCTTTACTCCTGCCTCGATCATCCCCTGGATCACTAAGGCCTATATAAGAGACTCTCCCCTGTCGGATCATTCGCTAGTCATAATACATGTTCAAACGGCTTTGGACCAAAGAAGGAAATCTCCTTGGCATTTGAATGAATCCTTGTTTAACAACCCAGTTCACTGTTCACTTCTAGAGAAGGAACTCAAGGAATATTTTCAGTTTAACGACAATGGAGAAGTTTCGCCCTCGACACTTTGGGAGGCTCACAAGGGGGTGATGAGAGGCAGGATTATTCAACTTTCAACTAGGCTGAAAAGGGAGAGGAAGAGTGACATTGAGAAATTATAGAGGGACTTTCAAGCGCTTTCCAAAGCCCATAAAAGGAATCCAACCCGCCATTCCAAGGCGCAACTAGAAGCAGGTAGAGTGGCCCTTAACCTTGCCCTGATCACCAAAGCTGAGAGACAAATCCAATGGCCTAGAGCCCATTTCTATATATAAAGGGACCAGATAAGTCCTAAACTGGCTGCCAGGCTGTCCCCCAGGTTTCGGTCCTTTTCTTTCCCAAAGATCAGGGATGAGGCAGGGGACTTGATCCAAAACCCCCCGGAAAATCATGAGTTCATTTCAGAAGTATTATGCAAGACTTTATGAAAAGGAGCAGACATCCCCTCCCCCTTCCCAAGACACTTTTTTCAATAGGATTTCCCTTCCTAAACTTGCTACTGAACACAGGGACTCCCTAGAACAACCGCTCACAGAAGCGGAAATTCTGGAAGTAATTAAAAACCTCAAGAAGGGCTCAGCTCCAGGGCCTGATGGTTTTTCCACAGGCTATTATAACATTTTTGGCCCCACTATTGCCCCTTTTCTGGCAAAACTTTTCAATTCCCTTCAGGATGGGTCCAAGCTCCAGAAGGAAGCTAATCTAGCATTTATCTTGGTCATTCCCAAACCGGGTAAGGATCCATCAAATGTTAGCAATTATAGACCCATCTTCCTAATCAATAATGATCTAAAAATCCTGACTAAAATTTTGGCTAACAGATTGTCAAAATTTATCGGTAAATATGTTTATAAAGACCAAGTGGGTTTCATCCCAGGGAGACAAGGCTCGGATCAGATCCGAAGAGTGGTTAATATTATCTCGTTACTTAACTCCAACTGAGATGGAGGACCACCTCAAGAAGGATATGTCCTATCAGTAGATCTGCAAAAAGCATTTAACTCTTTTCGTTGGCCTTACTTGTTTGAGATCTTGTCCAGATGGGGCTTCGGCCCTAAGTTTATCTAGATTCTCAGAGCTCTACACTCTAATCCCAGCGCCCAGGTCAAATTGCAAAACTGCTTCTCTGAGCCATTCCATATAGCCAGAGGGACCAGACAGGGATGCCCTCTCTCCCTTGATTTTCGCAATGGCGATCAAATCTCTGGCAATCGCTGTTAGAGAAAACCCTGGTATTCAAGGAGTGCAGTGTGGTGGGCAAACGCACAAATGCACTCTGTTCGCAGATGACTTGCTCTTATTCATTACTTCTCCCCTCTCCTCCACCCCCTGTATTATAAAACTGCTTCAGGAATTTGGGAAAATCTCGGGACTGCATGTAAATTGGTCTAAATCAGCTGCTTTAAATATCTCCTCTCAGGCCCCCACAGTCCAGAAACTCAAGGAACTTTATAAGTTCTCCTGGAGTCACAACTATATTCCATATCTGGGGGTCAGCCTGGCAGCTAATATCAAACATTTATAAGAAATTAATTACCCTCCATTGTTTCGTGGGCTAACTGATGATCTCTCCAGATGGGACCAGGAGGCTCTTTCCTGGCTTGGCAGATTAAATGCAGTAAAGATGACATTACTTCCCAGGGCCTTGTACTTTTTCAGATCCCTCCCAATCCCTCTGTAGAAACAGCAATTACAGAGTTTGCAATCACGTATAATAAAGTTCATCTGGGGAGGGAAGGGTTACAGGTGTCAAACCAATGTTCTTTACAGGAAACGCTCCCAAGGAGGCCTAGCACTCCCTTGCCTATTTAAATATTACCAAGCCCCCCAATTAGCACAGTTTTCAGTCATTTACGTCAGGGGGGACAAACCTGACTGGGTTGGGATTGAGAGGTAATCGGTACCCCAAAATACTATTGATTTTCTAGTGGGTGCTCCCCACAAGTCAAGACCCCCAATCCTAGCAGCGACCCTCTCTCAAAGGACATTTCTTGTAACCAAACTGTGGACATTGGGAAGGGAGGGGTCTACTTGAAATAATATGCACTAACGTTTGAGACATTAACGACAAAGATGTCTCCCTAACCCTCCCTAGACTTTTTCATGTTCCGGGACCCTTCATTACAGTAGAAATGACGTAAATTAGACGGTTCG
>BLSH010084874.1:179993-195203 GCA_018402905.1 Glandirana rugosa | reverse complement strand
AACGAAATTCCCTGTCTAATAAAAAAGAACGTGTTTTAATTTTTCACATAGATGTAATGACCAATTTTTTTATATATATATAAGGTTTTTGATGTAAACACCGGTTACCACGTAAAGAACGTGTTTCTATTTATTTTTAAAGATGTAACGACCAAATTTTTTTTTTAATTTTAATTTTTTGATGTAAACGCCGGTTGTCACGTAAAGAACGTGTTTCTATTTTTTTTCATTTTTTAACCAGTAATGTAGATACACTTTTTAATTTTGTGCAAGAAAAAATAATCTGTCCCTTAAAGCAACAGCTGGAACCTTTCCCTATAGAATTGAAGATGATTTTAGAACAATAATCTGTCCCTCTAAGCAACAGCTGGAACCTTTCCCTATAGAACTTGGAGATGATTTTAGAACAATAATCTGTCCCTTAAAACAACAGCTGGAACCTTTCCCTATAGAACTTGGAGATGATTTTAGAACAATAATCTGTCCCTCTAAGCAGTATACTCTACCTAGTCCAGTCAGACCGTTCTGTGCAGCAGGATGAGGTCTGGAATCTGTCCCTCAAAGCAGCAGTGCTAGTAATCTCTACCTAGTCCACAATCAGATCGTTCAGTAATGCAGGATGAGATGTTATATAATATCTGCAATCTGTCCCTCACAGAGCCAGCAGCATCCTCTCCCTAAACTAGCCTGAGAGCATATGACATGCAGCACGGTGACTCCAGCCCCATATAGAGGCTGGGTCACATGATGCACTGGCCAATCACAGCCATGCCATTAGTAGGCATGGCTGTGATGGCTTCTAAGGGCAAACCAGTGAAACACTTGTTGATTGGCTGCCCTTGGCAGCTATTCAACACGTGAAATAAAATACCAGAACCCTGAACCCGAACTTTTTTTGAAAAGTCCGGGTTCGGGTCCCGGACACCCCAAAGTTCGGTACGAACCCGAACTTTACAGTTTGGGTTTGCTCAACTCTAATTATGATGTCAAATATATAATCAATGATCAAAATGATTGGTATGACAAGTTAATCTTTCAAAAATACTTATATAATAAATTACATATCCATTTAGGGAAGTTGATTAAGTGTATACCTTACTGTCTATTGCAACTGAAGCTTTATGTACTGTTTTCATTGCATATTACAGATTTATTTTTGGTTTATCATATTTTCAAGTAGCACTGTGTCTTGTGCTTGCAAAATTCTTTGCAACAGTGCACAATTAATCAGAGATGCAGAGTAACATTGCTTAATTACTTCCACTATTTATGTGCTGAATTTGTAAGATGACTTCTAACTTTATCTGCACATATTACTCACTAAATTACTGCAAATGAATAAGCCATTTATGACTTGGAAATATTTGACATAAGTTGTTTAATGGATGCTGACATTAAATAAATAGGACGTATTCATGTGAAAATAAATAGGTCCTGCAGAGATCGGGGCTGATTGATATCAGCAAAAAATAATGCAGATAGGTTTCTCCTGGTCAGTAATTACATATTAAATTTCATTTAGTAATCTATACTACAGAAAATGAGTTCCACTGTATTTATTTTCAAATTTCTTCCAAACCATAGCAGTCAATCAGCAATCGGCTTGTATCTTTTTGTACAACGGTCAAGCAATAAGAGAAGCACTGCAGCAAATACATTATTTTATGTTTCTAAGAGCAACTATCATACAAAAATTTTGATAACAAAAATAAATCAATACAAGTATGACTTTTTAACTTAAAGAAAATGCAAAATCCCTAACCCCGTTTTGACAGACTCTATAGGGTTGATTTACTAAAACTGTAGAGTACAAAATCTGGTGCAGCTCTGCATAGAAATCAATTAGCTTCCATTTTTTTTTTGTCAAAGCTTAATTGAACAAACTGACACTAGAAGCTGATTGGTTACCACGCACAGTTGCACCAGATTTTTCACTCTCCAATTTTAGTAAATCGACTCCTATATGTCATTTAAGCCACCAACCTGTCTGATCAACAATAAAACTCAAATAATCCATAGTTGCTCTGATCTTTTTTGCATTATCTGATCAGAACTGCGATTATTATGTTTTTCTTGAAAACGAATAATTTTTATAAGCAGACCCCTGATGAACTACGCTGTATCTTAATTAACTTTTACCTGCCACATAGAGGCCCTTCTTGTTGAGGTCATACACAGCAGAATGAAATCTAATTGAGGCCCTAAGCATATCTCCTTGCTCCCTCCTACCCTACAAGCCTCACTTATGAATAGGAATGATTTTCAGGTTTAGGTGAAGGTTGGGTTTGAGGCAAATCCAACCTGTTCAAAACTCACTGCCATAGCAACCAATTGCCAACAATGTACTTCCTGACTACTGAACATAGATCATGATGCTTTGGGCTTTGTTATGTTGTCAGAGCTGAGAGCATTGTAATTATTGCTTCTGGGAACCCTGCCACATAACAAAGCCCAAAGTCCCATGATCTACTCTCAGAAGTCAGAAAGTGCATTGTTGGCAATTGGTTGCTATGGCAGTGAATGCTTTCACAAACTTTGAAACCCAACCTCCACCTAAACCTGAAGCTCATTCCTATTTATAAGACCCCTTTCACACTGGGGCGCTTTACAGGTGCTATTGCGCTAAAAATAGTGCCTGTAAAGCATCTCCCCATTCAACTCAGTGTGTCCTTTCACACTGGGGCGGCTCAGGGCCGTGCACTTGCGAGAGTAAAATTAAACTCCTGCAATCATGATTTTTCAGGAATGTGGGGAGCGGTGTGTTCACCGCTCCTCCACCGCCCCTGCCATTAGATTGAATGGGCAGCACTCCCATAGCGGCTGTACACCGCTCCGGGAGCGCCGACCACCGGCACTTTTAACTTCAGTTTAACCCCTTGTGGGGGGTTAAAAGTGCCGTGCTGCCGCCCGAATAGCGGTGCCATTGTGCTGCTATTACAGTGGTAGATCGCCGCTAAATTAGCGGCGGTTTACCGCTGACGATAGGGCGGTCCCAGTGTGAAAGGGGCCTAAGTGAGGCTTGTAGAGTTGAGGGGGGATGTTAAGGAGATATGCTTATAGGGTGGGGGTTAAGGAGATATGCTTAGGAAGTGCTATCAAGAAAAGCTTAGGAAGCACTGCTGATAAAGTGCATAGGGAAAGATAAGTTTAGGACTCTTAAAGTAGATGTAAAGCGTTCACCGAATGTCATTATGTAGTAAAATGCTATGTATTATTGGGAATTTTGAAATGGGAGGAGTGAAGCATTTTCTTTACACCTTAATGCTGGTGATATGTGTTCTACAGACTCTTTACAGCTTCTCCACTGTCTACATAATATAATATGTGTTCTTAAAATTGTTGGCTACAATTAGTTTTTTTGCAGCCTGTTCCCAAGTCCACATGCATTTCTGTGCTAAGCATTTGCATGTTTGCTTTCACAGTGTATATTTCCTTAATGTTTTTGGCTTCAATTTCATAAAGGATTTTTCGGTAAAAAAATAGTGCAATATTCCTGGGCAATGTATGTCAGCACAGAAGCTTATTTTTTCCTTTGGGAATGCATGTGACTAGGTGGGTTGCGGTTTCTGATGACTATGAGTGTGTGCGGGACAGGGCAGAGAGTGTTGCCACCCTATAACATAATACTCTCTGCAACACTCTAAAGTTGAAGATTGCATCTTCAAAAATCTTAAAAACTTAATTGAACAAGCTGAAGTTACAAGCTGATTGGCTACCATGCACAGCTGCACCAGTTTTAGTAAATCAACCCTATTGTGCCCAAACATGGACCATAAGGCTGGGTTCACACTAGTCCAATTCTAGGACCGACATGAAGAGCACAAGTCGCATTACGTCACAAAAACAATGATTCCCTATGAGAGCCGTTTTAACTGGTCTGACTTGTGTTTTTCAAAGTCGGACTGACTTTGAAAAAGGTTCCTGTACTACTTTTGTCCAACTTTGATCCTACTTCAGTCCATTGAAAGGCATTGAAGTCGGATCAAAGTCGTATCAGTGTCTTCACTGATCCGACTTTGGCATGCGACTTGTGCTCTGGGGATCATGAAGGGGAACTCCACACCATATTTTTAAAAAAAAAACTGGCATGGGGTCCCCCTCCAGGAGCATAACAAGCCCTTTGGTCTGGTACGGATTTTAAGGGGAACCCCACGCCGAAAAAACTGCGTGGGGTCCCCCCCAAAATCCATACCAGACCCTTATCCAAGCACGCAGCCCGGAAGGACAGGAAAGGGGGTGGGGACAAGCGAGCGCCCCCCCTGGACCATACCAGGCTGCGTGCCCTCAACATGGGGGGTATGGGTGCTTTGGGGCAAGGGGGGCTCTGCACCCCCACCTCAAAGCACCTTGTCCCCATGTTGATGAGCACAAGGGCCTCTTCCCGACAACCCTGGGCGTTGGTTGTCGGGGTCTGCGGGCGGGGACTTATCGGAATCTGGGAGCCCCCTTTAACAAGGGAAGCTTCCTGGGGCGGAGCTGTGACATCATATGGGGGCAGGGCTTCCAGGTGATGTCATCTGGTGGCCACGCCCCATGCCAATATAAGGCACAGCACACAGCGGAGAGGGCATTCGTGAAGGAGATCGAGTCATGTCAACATGGGAAGAAGAAGAAGGAGAAGAAGAGAGGAAGAACAGAGGGAAGGGGACAGCGGAGAAGACCGGCAAAACAGCAGAAGACGCCGCAGAGAAGGAGAAGAAAGAAGACCCCCTCAGAAGATGGAAGACCCCGCAAAAGAGACAAAGAAAGAAGAGACAGAGAGGGGAGAAGACCGCCGGAGCAGATTTAATAAAATATTTTAAAAAGCTGTGTGGTGTGTTTTTTGTACATATTTCTTTCCAGGTAAATGGGTAGGGGTACGATGTACCCCATACTCATTTACATAGGGTGGGGGGCCAGCATCTGGGGGCCCCCTTGTTAAAGGGGGCTCCCAGATTCCAATAAGTCCCCACCCGCAGACCCCGACAACCAACGGCCAGGGTTGTCGGGAAGAGGCCCTTGTCCTCATCAACATGGGGACAAGGTGCTTTGGAGTGGGGGGCGCAGAGCCCCCCCTGCCCCAAAGCACCCATACTCCCCATGTTGAGGGCACGTGGCCTGTTATGGTGCAGGAGGGGGGGCGCTCGCTTGTCCCCACACCCTTTCCTGGACTTCTGGGCTGCGTGCTCGGATAAGGGTCTGGTATGGATTTAGGGGGAACCCACGCCGTTTTTTTCGGCATGGGGGTTCCCTTAAAACCCACACCAGACCAAAGGGCCTGGTATGCTCCTGGAGGGGACTCCATGCCATTTTTTTTTTTTAATTTGGCGTGGAGTTCCCCTTCATGATCCCCAGAGCACAAAGTGCCTGGCATTGTCGGGATCAAAGTCGAATCATTGTTCACAGACAAACGGTCCGACTTTGACCCTATGTAGGACCATAAATCGCACAACAAAGTTGGATCAAAGTCAGACCTTTTTTTGTCGGATAGTGTGAACCCAGCCTAAGAGTCGGTTCACACAGGGGTGGTCCGACTTCAGGGGCAACTCTGAGTCGCCCCGCACAGCGCAACTACAGCATGGCTTGCAAGCGACTTCTGTAATAGAAGTCAATGCGAGTCGCTTGAAGGCACCCCAAAGTAGTACAGGAACCTTTTTCTAAGTCGGAGCGACTTGAGTCGCTCCTATTAAAATGGTTACATTGCACTGCATGGAGTGTGACTTGTCAGGTGACTAAAGCCTCGTACACACGGAACGACGTTTGTATACAACAGGTTGTACGAAGGACCGTTGTATGCAAAATCGATCGTTCGTATGCGCGATTAGAACAGTCGGCATACGATGGTCATACAAGGGGAGTTGTATGAGCAGACTAGAAAACTTGGTCGTACCAACAAGCGGTCATACGACCGTTGTATTGTGTGTACAGAGCAGTTGGTACAACAAGTTGTATTGTGCAAAACACGCATGCTCCGAAGTCAGGAACGGCCGGATGCTAATTACATGCACCTGAATGTTCTTTCCGTGGTTGTACGATCATGTAGTGCAGTCAGTATGCAAGTTACATTATCCAACATACGATTTGAGATGATCGTAAGTACGATCGTCATCCCGTGTGTACGAGGCATTAGTCACCTGACGACTCACCCCTGTGTGAACCAGCTCTTATATCATTATCCCCAGTTGTTATAGTTTATATGACTTTTTAGTGTTGGATTTGGATCTACCTAACAAATTATGCTTCTTTGAATTGCAGTGCGGGGGTCAATTTTCCTATTTACCCTGCTTGTGTACACAGAAAATCATTTTTATATGCCATCAACAACTGATTGATAGCTACCTCTTCAATTTTCAACACCTTATTTATCTTTGTTTTCTTTTCAACAACAAAAAAGGTTTGCTACAACATTCAGGGTTTAAGCAGCATTAGATCAGGCATTCTCATCTAAAGCCTGGTACACACTCATTTATTTTTTTTTTTTGATGCAACCCAGCTGGTTGCATGAGAAAAAACTGTCAGCTCTGGTCGGAGATGCTGTACTAAAGATCCAACATTAGTGCAGTGATCTCCCCCACCGAGCTATTGTGTTCTGACAGGGAGATGGCCCTCCACCAGAACACTCCGGTCAGCGCTCTCTGCCTTTGGAGGGGCCCATCTGTCTTCATCTATCTCATCAGAATGCATGTGCTCCCACTATGGAGCCTCTCATAAGTCAGAGGTAGGGACTAGAGGTGACATGGTGCCTTTCCGGGTCCCTCTAGCTTGTTTTTTGTCATTTGTTGCCCTCCAATGCTCCTTGCTGTATAGACCAGTTATAAATGGAGGAGGCGGCTCACTTTTTGTATGCTTGAATTTGATCAGGTATACAGACTGACACCTTTGCAGCCATTGTGCTATGTGCTGGGTGTTCAGTGTGTCCCTATACCTTTAAGGAGGGTTGGGCTCCCCTCCAGCCTATTTGCCTTCATCTATCTCATCAGAATGCATGTGCTCCCACTGTGGAGTCTCTCATGAGTCAGAGGTAGGGACTAGAGGTGACAAGGTGCCTCGCCGGGGCCCTCTAGTTTACGCATGCATTTGCAAATGTGTGTGACCAAACCCCTGTTTTTAACTCATACTGTTAGACAGGTTAATTTGGCTGGTTTCAAGCTGGTTGGCAAGTAGAGCTTGGATTTTTACTTGGATTTTTTCCTTGGCTGTTTTTTGTCATCTCCTAGCCATTGCCTACATTCCATGCTATTTTCATTGTAATCCTAGTCAACTGTCATCTGCACACATGTGTCTGAGGGAACTACGACAAGGAAAACCTAGAAGTCCATCACTCCTTGAGGGATGATCTGCTGAAGAACTAGTGTGTATGCATATACTCTGTGCCTCATCCATTAGGGGCTCACACCTCTCCTATGTGCAGGTAACCAGAGAGTCCACTATTCACGTTTTTTGTAATAATCTGGTTCTATTCTTTGTCAGCTGCCATCTTCACAGGTGTGTCTGAGAGATGCAACCTGGTACACCCAGCAGGAAAGTCTATCACTCCTTGTTCGGAGCTCTGGTGAAGATTTGTTGTGAGTGCTTAGCCTTTTGCACCTTGGACATTTAAGGGCTTACACCCTCTTCAATGTATAGATACCACAGAGGGTCCACTATCCATTTTTTCTGTGACAATTTGATGACAATTTGATCCTCCCTGCTGTTAAGAAACAGCCATTTGAGCCAATAAAACATATTCATCTCTCTACCCATCCCTGCCAGGTTATATCCCTACTAGCCAATGCCACCTCTGCCAGTCAAGTGCCAGATGTTTTTTTTTTAATGCAGGACAACTATGAACAGCTTTATTGTATTTGCCTTACTCATTCATAGAACTACTCTCTGCCAGTTTATGGGTATCTCAGCTGACCTTTTAGTTCTTTAATTGCCTTCTTGCTTGACTGCCATTAAATTTGGATTGTTATTCATCCACTGTACACTATTCTTTTTAAATTCAACACTGCTTTGAGGAGGAGAAAGAGGAAATAGGGCATATTAGCAGTCACAAAATCATACAGTAGCTGCTATGCTTCCCTGGGGAGGAGGAAGAAAAAGCCATATTAGGAATTCAGAGAAATAGCTGATATGTAGCCATGAGGAGGAGGAAGAAAGGGGAGCATTAGCAGACCCAAAAACATGTCTGCTATGTTCCCTTGAAGCGGAGGGATTGGCCTCATTAGGAGTCCAAAATATGGCTGTTATGCACCCTTCAGGACAAGGAAAAGGGCACAATAAAAGCACTTACAGAAAGCAAGTGGCTGCTCTGTGTCTGGAAAGTATAAACAAGAGGGGCTTTGCCAGTCACTTTTGTTATCTCCTGCATAATTCACCACATGATGCAGTGAAAAACCCACCTCCCCAGGATTCAATGCTGAACTTTTAACTCTTTACCCTGGTGGTAGAATCCCCCCTCCCCTGTATTTTCTGTACTGCTGCATAGTAACAAGGTTGTGTATAGACTGCCTGTGTTTGCCTGACCAGAGCAAGTATGGCCTAACAAGGAAAAAAAGAGATAAAAAAAAGATAATTATTAAAAATAAAAATATGTACATACTGTTAAAAAAATACTTTCACCTGCAGAACCTATGCTTCTTACTTTAGGCCTGCTTGTTCCCTTTAATAAACATAATGACAGCTATACCTATAACATGAATAAATATGTGGTATTTCGGTGCACACAACTTTAACACACAAGTATGCATTGACATTACCATGCCACCAATGTACACTCATATATGGCAGCGCAGGGCTAAAAGTGAGTATCGAGTCAGAGATTGAAATATGAATCCCAAACACAAAATTTGAATAAATATAAAAGAAAAAAAAAACATGTAACATATAGGGGTTGATTTACTAAAGCTTGAAAGTGCAAAACTTGGTGCAGGTCCACACAGAAACCAATCAGCTTCAAGGTTTTATTGTCAAAGCTTGATTGAACAAGCTGAGGTTAGAAGCTGACTGGCAAACATGCACAGCTGCACCAGTTTTTGCACTCTCTAGCTTTAGTAGATCAACCCCACAATGTCCTTGAAAAAAGGAGTCAACTGTATAGGAAGAGTCCACAAAACCACAAAAATACAAGGTATTAACATCTCCACTGTGTTCCATGCAATAGATACAACAGGTGAAGGGAAGCAATTGGTGAAAGGAAGATCCTGTTCCACACCCAATGTGAATCACACATGCTGCTTACCAGATGCAAATGCCCAATGAATTACAGGTGGTCCAACATAGCGTGAGGAAATAAGGTCTCCCTCAAGCCATGCAGGCTGTATCCACTCTCACCGTTCCAGCGGGACTCAGAGGTAAAAGAAAAGATACTCTTCCATAGTGTGATATGATAACACAGATTTATTGATGAAAGAAAGTATTGCACTTCCAGATAAAAAAATGACATGTTCTTATAATCCTCATATGGTATGCAGTGTCCCTACGGGCTTCTCTGCAGGCTCACTTGTGTATCGGCCAATCAGGGATAGTTCATGAGATGACGTCTCCGTTGTAGGCCCCAGGGTGGTGACGATATCATGTGATCTATCCCTGATTGGCCGTACACGAGTGAGACTGGAGAGAAGCCCAGAGGAACGCCACATACCATATGAGGATGAGAGTGGAGAGTGAGAGTAGATACAGCTTGCATGGTTTGAGGGAGACCTTATTTCCTTGCACCCTGTTGGACCACCTGTAATTCAGTGGTCATTTGCATCTGGTAAGCAGCGTGTGTGATTCACATTGGGTGTAGAATGGGGTCTTCCTTTCACCAATTGCTTCCCTTCACCTGTTGTATCTATTGCACAGAACACAGAGGAGATTTTAATACCTTGGCTTTGTGGACTCTTACTATACAGTTGACACCTGTTTTCAAGGACATTACAGTATCTCACAAAAGTGAGTACACCCCTCACATTTTTGTAATGATTTGATTATATCTTTTCATGTGACAATCACTTAGGGGTGTACTCAGTTTTGTTGCCAGTGTTTTAGACTTGAATAGCTGTATGTTGAGTTATTTTGAGGGGGACAGCAAATTTACACTATTTTACAAGCTGTGCACTCACTACTTTACATTGTTGCAAAGTGTTTTTTTTTTCAGTGTTGTCACATGAAAAGATATAATAAAATATTTAAAAAAATGTGAGGAGTGTAGTCACTTTTGTGAGATACTGTATATGTTACATGTTTTTTGTTTATTTTATATTTATGCAAATTTTGTGTTTGGGATTTATACTTCAATCTCTGACTCGACACTCACTTTCAGAGCTGCACTGTCATATATGATTATCTTGGAGTTTGTATCTTGACTTTGAGTGCTAGCAGCTCTTCTACTTTTTTTACTTAAAGCACAGTGTTTCCATCCATCTGGATTTGGTGGACCGGATCAGAACGTATAGCGGCGGATGTTAGCGGACATGTCACCGTTGACATCCGTTGCTCCATAGAGGTGAATGTCAATCATCCAATCAGGTCCGTCTGAAAAACTGATAGGCGGACATGATCGGACAGCATATGTGAAATGGGCCTAAGAGCTTCTGTTACAACTTACTCTCAGTGCTTTGTATATGTCAAGACCAACATAGAAGGGAGATGCATAATAATTGGTTAATGAATAAAGATACTGGAGCATAAGAATTAACAAATTGCAAAGTTATTAACACATTTCAACAAAATACTGACTACAAATGCTGCTTGAGCAACAGTGATTTATTTCTCATATTGTAGCCTTTTCTTTTTGTTTGGACTGTAAATTCCTATATACAATATATCACTTATGGCTATGGTTTATTGCAAATAAAATAGCATTTTTAAACAGAAATTTAGATTTGTTTTGTTTCAATTCTACCTGTGTGTCAATTAAGCATATTTTTTATGCTTATCTCAATTTTTCATTAGTAATATTTGTTTCACTGTTCATTCTTTATTTTTATGGCTTACAGAAATTTTTATCTTCCCATGGAAAATTTTTCATAGTCAACTTTGACTAGAGAAATACAATAAAGAAATTTACAGTTAGTACCAAAAGAAAGGTTATCAGTTTATAGAAAGATATGGGATTAACCAGGAAAACTTGCTGGTTTTAGTTAATGACAACATGAAATAACATTTTAGTCAAAAAATGATTAATTCCACTGGCCCTGAATTGGGTAATAATAACAATAGCCAATACTATCAGCTTATTTATACTGGAATAACTACATGACACATGAAAATGATTGTTTTGATAAGACAGACAAGCCATCTAGACTAACATATACACATCTAATTTATCTAACAAACCGATACACTGCTTTGATTATATTTATTTGACAATGGTAGTTAAAGCCTTAAAGAGCTTTCAAACACAATTGATTGACTGTATATTTTATTTCCCTATGCAATGTATAATGAAAATATATTTTTCTGTCATAATGCCTAAATGTAAATTACAGTCATAACAAAAACTGTTTAGAGAAAATACAGTAGACTGGGCTAAATAAAACAAAACTAATTTAAGTCTGTCAATTTAGCATGGTTCCTCCTACAGGTCAGTCAGTATATGAGCATATGTCTTAATTACCAATGTCAGATTGTCATGGGGACAACAGGCTGTTGTGCTGACATTGCACATTCAGGAGTGTGGCCCCACATCATCGGTAGGGGCTGTACATACAAAGGATGTGGTTGCATAAATAGGAAAATGCTTTTTCCTGACAGACTCCATGGCAGCATATGTATGGGTTAACCCCGCCTCCTCTCCACTCCTATAGGACCCCACTCCCATAAATTTGGGCTCAGAGCCAGAGGCTGTGTTCCTTTTTTGTCATCCTCCTGAAAACCAGAATGATTGAAGTCTTACCTTGGATAAAGTGTCCACGATGGAGGCCTGGTTGTTCGGCAAGCTGTGCCCCAGAAGACGTGTGGCGTCGCCAGCAATTCCCAGCCGTTGGTGGGTTGGAGAAGGGCGATAGATGCAGTCCCATGTAAATCCCCAGCTGTCCTCAGCGGTGAGTGGGGTGAAGAGGGGTGATGTATGCGGTGCCATGTAAAATCTCCAGCAGCCCCAGCTATGAGTGGGGTGGAAAAGGGTGATGGATGCAGTCCCATGTAAATCTCAGCAGTCCCCAGCTGGGAGTGGGGTGATGGATCCGGCACCATGTGTAATCTCCAGCAACCCCCAGCCATGAACGGGGTGGAGAGGGGTGATGTATGCAGTGCCATGTAAAATCTCCAGCAGCCCCAGCTATGAGCGGGGTGGAAAAGGGTGATGGAATGCGGTCCCATGTAAATCTCAGCAGTCCCCAGCTGGGAGTGGGGTGATGGATCCGGCACCATGTGTAATCTCCAGCAACCCCCAGCCATGAACGGGGTGGAGAAGGGTGATGGATGCGGTGCCATGAAGAGCTCAAGCCTGGCCAATGGCAGGCAAAGCAGCAGTCCGGCCTAATAGCCTAGCTAAGAGCAGGCGGCCATTAACACCCTGAGCCCATGCAACAACAACGTCTTCTGTATCCAGGCGTAATCGTGGGGAATGTCGTGTGCGGTGATGTATACCTTTTTTATTGCATACTCTATGGCAGCAATTTGTGTGTTTATCTGTTTCTCCTTTTTTTTTTTCCTGGCTTTAATGTCTTCCAACCTGTGGCGGCTGGAGCTCACCTGCGTTCCAAGCCTGCCGCTCTCTCTTCTGGCCTAGTGTCCCTGGGTTACTCCTGCCCAGGGACTCAGCGTGTGTGTGCTGTGGGCAGCAGTGGCATCATTGCAATGGAGAAATTCAATCAATGGTCAGTACTGTTGATTTTGGGATTTTCTCTGGGGACAGCTTGCAGCAGTTTCCAAATGCTGCGTGCAATCATCACAGGTATGTGCTCTGCAATACAACCTTGTGTGCTGTCTTGGTGTGATTGTATCACCTGTGCAGGTTGGCTATCTGTGCAGTTCACACTACAGATGTATTACTCCTCCCCCTTGTGGCCAGTCCTTGTGTAGCAAGTTTGAGAGGGTGTTTAACCCTTTTCTTTCCTCGCTTGCCTGGGCACACTTTTGGGTCTTAGTCCTTTCCTTTCTACCCTATTTTGTGCTTTTTTTGTGTGAGTCCTTCTAGGTCTGATTGACAATACACGGCATGAGATCAGTAAGACCTCTTTTGGTCACAACATCAACTTTCTTCATCCAGATTTAGTCATCATAAGTCACTGTCAAGATCCAGCCTTCATAGCAGAAGCTCTGAATCCTTCTCTAGGTACCGCACTCACCGCTATGTCAGCCGCTCCAAGGAAGGAGCCTGCTAGGGATACAGGATTCAGGTCCCAGAGGGCAGGTCTCTGTATGAGCAATATTATGCCCAAGCGGTTGGAGAAAATGATTTCCGTCAAATTAAGTCTCTGGTGAGGTGCGGGGTGCAAGAACCCCTTTAAGAGTAGGGTATGAGCTACATGCAATGCCCACTAGGCATTACGGCGTGTTTCTCCCACTAGGATGGCATGGAAGAGCGGGAACCATTCCAACCATGAAATCCATCTATAAGGACCACAGACAGTGAAGCAGAGAGAGCCACTTTGCCCTTGTGGTGCCCTTTTGGTCAAAGCTATGAAGAGGGCATTTGCATGGGTAGAACCTGTAGAGTTTCCTGCAAAGCAAGAGGGAGTTCTGTAAGCACCTTGGGTTCCGTTTTGCTCCAGTACGACTTGTCATGCATTCCAATCTATGCGACTTAAAGTTGCAGCAACTCTGGAAAGGTTCCTGCACTACTTTGGTGCGACTTTGATGCAACTCTGACCCAGAGACTGTAAAGTTGGCTCTGAATCGTGTGACTTTGGGGTCGCAATAGTGGAGACATAGCCTCAGAGAGAGTGTTCTATTCTCCCCATTCCTAATGGAACTAGGGGGCATCATTTTGAATGAGCAAGGCCACGAAATATACCTCCTTTCTGAGCAGGCCAATCTCTATCCATTCAGGAATAAGGATGTGAAGCATCAAAAAGCTGCCTCTCTAGTTGTTGAAGTTTGATAAGGCAAGCAAGCCGGTCGCTCTTCCCCGGAAGATTCTGTGATTGGCCTGAAAGTCGGCCTGGGCTCTAGTGGCCATGTTTATAGCACTGAAAATGTGGAGGAAGAATGTGGACGCAGTATTCAAAACCTTTCAGATGAAGCGACCAGAAACCTGGTAGTTCAGGAGCCAGAGCTGGTGGTAGGTTCTATGACGAGGCTTCATTTGACATCATACACATTGTAGTAATGTTCTGGCTAGCTACGGCTAAGTAAACATCATGGCTCTGGCCTTGGCTAGCGGATCCTGCCACTACCAGGCATGGTGGAAGATCCCTTTGAGGGAGCTTCATCGTTTGCAACAAGCTGAACAGCACCATAACCTGGGCCACAGTTGGGTTTTGCCTCAGGACCGACGCCTGCTAGGCCGGAAGAATATGTGGTCTAGAAGACAATGTTCAGAGTGTGCGGGGGTCGCACGCTTTACAGACCAGGTCAGGATTTTGGGAAGAGCTGGTGAAGAGGCCAGGTTTCCCCTCAAATATCTGCTAAGTGAGCCTGACCTCGGGTTTCCGAGAAGCCAAGTTGGGGTCTCGACTGTTGGAACTTTAAAACTATTGTTTCAGGATACGCATGGGCCTTCAGATTTCCTCCTCAGCTCAGTTTTGTTTTCCCAGATTTACCTTACTCCGAGGTAAAGAAGCAGATACTCTTGTATTATGTAAGGTCTCTGGTGTCGCAAAGTGCTGCTGTGCCAGTCCCAGAAGGCGGAAGATTTCTGCGCATGTACTTGCCCCTCTTCATGGTCATAAAGAACGGCTTGCAGAGGCCAGCTATAGACCTCACACACCTAAAATATTTCTCATCTAAAAGGAGAATTTTATGATTAGGATCCAACCAGGTGACTGGCTCATTTCGTAGACCTAAATGTTAACTTGCATCATTACCTGAATCTGTGTCAGTCTTCTTCCCACCTGCGCACCTTTCAGTATCTAAAATTATCGGCACTACAGTGTCTATGTAGCCAATGGTCAAGTTGATGCTCTGGAAAATGAGGCCCTTCCAGAAGGGGTTTCCCCAGCAGTGGGAGCCAGGAAGTAGAATGCAGGTCATCTACAAGGCCTCAGTCACGAGAGAGCCCTAGGTGGCTGCAACGGAGAAATGTATTTATTGGCCATTCCATTGCCCCATCTCCTGCTTCACAATCACGTTTGACCCCTTTGGGGAAGACCTTCCCGG
>BLSH010084874.1:97579-119226 GCA_018402905.1 Glandirana rugosa | reverse complement strand
TAGTTAATGTATATCCAATTTATCTTGTCCTGGGTCATGTCTCAGAACACCATGGGGTGATCACTGACCAGAGACAAGACTCACTTGGGGTAAATGTTGGTATGAGACCCTAGATAGGAAATCGGTTGATGTATAGGTGACTTGGTGGGTTCCCAATTCAGGGTCGAACATGTTGAAAACATAATCTAGTAATACACCTTGACATAGTTTACGGAACGATTTTAGTTTTATTAGGTGTCGTGGTGGGACCAGGTTTTCAGTTTTTTAAGTTAGTCTAAACAGACTGTGCTAGACGGGAGTCATTTCGGTACGACGAAACCCAGGTCGTTCGATACTGTAAATGGGGTTCACTCAGAACAGAGACCAGTCACTAGTGGGGTACCACAAGACTCTGTACTGGGTCCTGTTCTATTTAACCTATATGTAATTGATATAACTAAAGGTTTATTGGGCAATGTATGTCTCTTTGCTGATGATACAAAGGTGTGTAATAGGGTTGATATTCCTCGAGGTGTCTGTAACATGGAGCATGAATTGGCATTGCTGGAAGATTGGTCAAAGCAGTGGAGACTGCAGTTCAATATTTCTAAATGTAAAATAATGTGCCCAGGGAATAAGAATCCCCTTCGAGAGTACAGCTTTGGTGGTACAGTGTTAGCCAGCACTACAGAAGAAAAAGATTTGAGCATAGGTGTGCACAGCCTATTGCATTAGGGTGTGCACCCCAAAGCTCAAACACACATGCCTTTCTCTGCAGTCTTAGCTGCACGGGCAGGGCCAAGACGAGGGTTGGGCAGGCAGGGCAGCTGCCCTGGGTGCAATGGTTTATTGCAGGGATGGGAGCGCTCTGTGCCAGATGCCTATGTTACAAGGTTAACAAGAGTAGTGACAGCGACATCACTGCTAACCCTAACCCTAAGGGAAAGGGGGGGCGCAGTTTGTTATCTTTGCCCTGGGCACTGGATGACCTTGTCCTTTCACTCTGCATAGGACAGTGAATGAATGGGGAGTGCTCTGTGCTGAGCAGCTTCCTGTTCATTCAAAAACTGAAGCATAGTAAGCACAGTTTTCTATGCTTCAGTTAAGAATGAACACCATGAGTGAGTGTGTTCACTGTGTTCATTTAGAAACAGGAAGGCACTGGTATATAACATATTTACTAGCCCCTTCCTCCACTCTCCATCCTGAAACATCCCCCACATAGCTTGGGGGAGAGCAGAAGAGGGAAATCAGCAACATTGCAGGGGAGAGCAACATTGGGGATGCCTGGACAGTATATTGAATTGTCAGCTCATGTAGGTATTATGGTGTGCCCAGGCACACCTAGCACACCCCCTGAGCACGCCTATGGATTTGGGGGTGCCCTATTTCAGATGATTGCAAAATTAGCAAACAGTGTGACCAGGCAGTGAGAAAAGCAAAGAGAATTCTGGCATGTATCAGTAGAGGGATCACCAGCAGGAGGAAGGAGGTTCCTCTATATAGATCTTAAGTGAAATCTCACTTAGAATACTGTGTCCAGTTCTGAGACCTCACTTACAAAAAGATATTGATAAGATAGAACAAGTTCAGAGATGAGTAACAAAAATGGTGAAAGGTCGGGGGGATAAAACATATCAAGAGCGACTTCAGGAACTTAATATGTACAGTCTGGAAGAAATAAGGGAGAGGGGAGACATGATTGAAACCTTTAACCACCTTCCACCCGGCCACTGTACATATATGGCCGGGTGGGAGCCTCACCGTTCCGAGTGGATGTTCAGGTACATCCCTCAGAAAGGGTGCTTGCGGCCAAGCACAGATCGGGATATGGGTGCTGTGATTGGCCCTCCCGATCACGTGACAACTGCATCCAATCACAGCCGCCACAATGTAAACAGGAACACGTGCCTCTGTGACATTTCTCCCCCCTGCCGAGCTCAGTGAGAGCTCAGTTTGTGGAGGGGGGCAGCTGCAGCTCTTTGTCAGCTCTCTGTATGAAGATGATTTCATACAGAGAGCTCTCACAGATCGCCTCACACACAGTGCACCAAGCACCACTGATACCCCTGTCCACATACATGTCAGTGTCCCCATAAAACAGTCCCCGTCACATCTGTCACCATACACAGAACATCTGACTGTCCCCTTCACATCTGTCACAGTCCCCAAAACATCTGTATGTCCCCGTCACATCTGTCACAGTCCCCAAAACATCTGTCTGTCCGCCACCACCGCCAACACCAAATAAACCCTGATTTGGGTTATTTTTACGAAAGAAATGTAGCAGTATCATTTTTGGTCAATTTGCAAAATTTTATAACAGAAAGGAAGAAAAATGCATTGTTTTTGAAAATTTTCTTTTTTAATTTGTAGTGCAAAAAATAAAAAACCCAGAGGGGATTAAATACCACCAAAAGAAGGCTCTATTTGTATGAAAAAAATGATAAAAATTTCATATGGGTACAGTGTTGCATGACCGCACAATTGTCATTCAAAATGCGACAGCGCTGAAAGCTGAAAATTGGTTCGGGAAGGAAGGGGGTGAAAGTGCCCAGTATTGAAGTGGTTAAATACATCAAGGGGATGAATAAGGTTCAGGAGGGCAGTCTTTTCAATATGAAACCAAAATCAAGAACACGGGGACATGACCTCAAACTAATTGAAGGGAAGTTCAAAACTAATCGTAGGAAGTATTATTTTACTGAAAGGGTGCTTGATGATTGGAATAAACTACCAACAGAGGTTGTAAAACAGTCAACAGTAAATGGCTTCAAACATGCTTGGGATAAACATAAATCTATAGTCAGACAATGAGGTTAATGGGGAAAAAAAAGGCAGACTCAATGGACTACTCAGTCTTTTTATGCCGTCACTCTTTTATGTTTCTAAAATATAAGGTTACTTATAACTAAATTTATATAAGGTAAAATGTTTGCTTTATCAAGCAGCAGATGAAAAACATACTGAAGAAAATATATTATGCTGGATTAGATGTTTTTTTTAAAAAAGAAATATGACCAAAGCTCTTTTGGCTGTACTTCTCATGTGGGTCACAGGAGTGCAGGATTAAACCCTCTGTTGACTGATGTCACGGAGCCGCTCCACTTTAGAAGGACCCTGACAATAATGTTAGGATCCACCCAGATGCATACAGCCGATGACTGACAGTTACTGCTCTCTGCTCAGTGAAAACCAAGAATGAGCAATCAGCAATCACATGATTGCTCAATTCTCGGGCTTAAAGCCAACCGATGTTGCAGCAGGTATGTATGCATGCAGGTATGTATGCGTGTTTATTGTTTTAGATTCCCACACTGCTCACTAAAGAGACATGCTTTAAATGTGCATAAAAAGGTTTAAAAGTTGGAAAATGCCAAATAGTATGTGGAAGGGGATTATGGAAAGGAGAGAAGAATGGGAAGATTAGACTCCATATGTTAATAGTAATAAGAGTAATGATAATACTACTGCTAATAAAAACCCCATCATCATTATCATCATACTAGAAAATAATAAGAGGCATTGACATTAATTTTTCAGTTGATTAAACAATGCCTGCCATTATGTTTTATTTTAGTTGAACAGTAACCATTAAAATTTTGTCTGCATTTTCTTAGTACTGTATTAATTTGTGTGGTTCAATTGTTAAAAGAGGCTAACTAACTTTGATATTTTCTAGTCACAGCAGTCATGCAGAGATTTTTTTCCCTACAGTTAACACCATTGATATGTCGCGTAGAAGTCCAGTTAACCAGTGCAATGCAGAAATGTCTAACCTTCTTTACTGCAAGCTTGTTTGATGCTTATCCTTTGATTTTCCTGGGGTTCAAAGAAGGAAGCATATTGGATAGGCAATATGCTCATCAGACCATATCAAAAAGTAATGATCTGTCTAGCTAGAGAAATGAAAGTTTAAACCATCACTGTATGCTGCAATGCTATTTGCTATGCCTCATTAAGTTTAAGAAATTGCTGATTTGTACTACTCAATGTACAATATCCAAACTAATAGAAGCTAAAATTGCTGAATTGCAAGATTTGATATTATCTTCTGCTGTGAAGCTTTGCCCTCTGCAGCTGCTATATGACTTATGTGCTCTTTTGTGGGTGCCTTCAGCATAAGTCTGTCAAGTTTATAAACTTAATTAAATACATATTCTCATGCAAGTAGTGTTTGCATTTTTGTATTATTATGTATTTTTCTTAAATTACTTTATTTCAAACAACCACTTGATTGCATGTGTATGATTTATGACTATACTTAATGTGCAAGTCATCTTTTAATACTTTATCCAGAGATAAACACAGATCTATCATTAAATAAATAAAAAATAATAAAATAAATAGTAAGACTTGGTTACTATGTGCAATATATCTTATTTATTGTAAGAATGATGTAAAACTAAGGTTACCTAAGGCCCCTTTCAAACTGGGACATTTTTCAGGCGCTTTAGCGCTAAAAATAGCTCCTGTAAAGTGCTTGAAAACTCCCTCAATCCACCCCAGTGTGAAAGCCCAAGTACCTTCACACTGGGGCAGTGTGCTTGCAGGACATGAAAAAAGGGCCTGTAAGCAGCATCTTTGGGGCAGTGAGGGAGCGGTGTATACATCGCTCCTACACCACCCCTGCCATTGAAATGAATGGGCAGCACTTTCGAAGCAGCTAAAGACCGCTTCGCAAGCACTGCATGCTGGTGCTTTTAACACCTTTTTAGCCCCTTCTTGGGGGATAAAAGCGCCACTATAACAGCGGTAAAGCGCCGCTAAGACTAGTGGCACTTTACCGCTACCGCCCCCCACTGCCCCAGTGTGAAAGTGGCATAAGAGGTGTCAGTTAGACATGTAGGAACAACATATACATTTTATACACAGAAATATTAATGCAGCTGTTATTTATGCACATAAATAAATAGGACCCCAGAGCAAATCATGATTTGGTCTCTTGCCTTCCACCCTTCGATTAAAAAGGTTAGTCCAACCAAGTTAATCAAACTGATAATAGAGCATTTTCTAGATAAAGGACAGTTAAAATGTACCTAGGCCTCAACACTGAACCTTTCTTGCTTGCATTTAGTCTGGTACATACTTCATTTCAATTTTTTTTTGTTACAGTTGTTTGATTTAAAGTAAAAATGTTTACCCACCAAAAAAAAATCCCCTGAGCTCATAATAATTTGCAGTGAGCTATGATGCTAAACTAAGATTGCATTTAAATTTATCAGGCCAACTTTAGTTCTCACTGGCAAGATCAGCAGATAAAAAAGCAGCAAAGAGACCTGAAAAAATGCAACTACCCAATATGGGAAGCTGTATTGTATTTTTTTTTCTGGAACTTGGATACATTATAAATCACCTAAATCACCCCCTACTGTGTGTCTAAGGTAGTGAGCTTACAGATTTTCCAGGTGCATATACCAAACACAGCCATAACAATGGAAGCTATCTCTAACCAGATGGGATTTCTAATTCAGGATGGGCTGGACGACCCCCTGTTTGGTTTGCACTAGAAATTTCAAACATTGCTAAAGTTCGGAACCGAATAGCGAACCCCGTTGAAGTCTATGGGACCCGAATGTGTAAAATCAAAAGTGCCCATTTTGAAGGCTTATATGCAAGTAATTGGGTATATAATTGTTATGGGGGTACGGGCACTGCCAGGGGGACATGTGTCAATGAAGTCATTTTTAAATAAGCCGTGATTTATTGATGCTTGAAGTGAAAGCATAAGAATAAAAAAATCCTTTCAATATAGTGCCTGGGTGTCCCCTTAATTTACCTGTAAAGTGGCATTTCTGTACTGTGTATAGAAGCTGCTGCAGCAATAATTGCATTTATAAAGCCAAAACAACAACATTTTTCCTGCAAGCTTTCTTTATTTTGTAAGCAACAACTTGGGGAGCCAGTCTGCATGATGAAGCCACATTACCCCACTGAGGTACTCTTGATGAAAGCAAGGATTGGCCTTGCTGTAAAAAATTATAATGGTATGCAAACAGGAGCTGAAAAAATTGCTCTTTGGATGTCGGTGGCTCCTTCACAGAGTAACCCTATTGAGGTACTCTTAATGAAAGCAAGAATTGGCTTTGCTGTAAAAAAAATTAAATGATATGCGCCTGTCAAACAGGTCCAGAAAAATTGGTCTTTGGGTGTTAATTGTGCCCATGAAACCTATACCAAATACATTCTTCCAGATGAAATCAACACCCACAATATTAGGCAGCCTAGAAGTCCTGCAGAGATTCCACATCCCAAAAACACTTAATTAGCGACATCAGCATCAGACTCCTCGGGGTCACTCAGGATTACTGAATCTGGAACTGCCTCCTTCCAGGCACGTACTACTCCCAAGGGTTCTGAGGGTGGAAAACCATCTCTCACTGTTTGACATATGTCTTCCTCTGCTTCAATGCCTCCAAAACTGCCAGAATCCTCCTCCTCCTCTTCTTCCTCCTCCTCTCTATTCTCTTGTGTGTTCTGTGGTGTAAGAACAATGGTGTCTGCATAAAGTGGGCCTTGAGAGGAAAGGAAGTCCCCCTCTTTCTCCCACTGTATTTTTTTTCCACTGCAGCAGATGGGGCAAATACATTTGCCAGCTATAGTCTACAGCTGGTGGTATGCTGCTGGCAAATGTGCTGCAAGGACCTTGGACACCCTGCGCTATACATCATCCCTGTTAGTAGAGGCTGCTGAGAGGTCATGAGGTATAGCAGGGGCAGATTGAGGTGAGCAAGGAGGAGGGACAGATTTGTGCTTCTTTTGTGTGGCTTTTAGGTGCTCTTGCCAATGGGCTGAGTGGTCTGAGGTTAAATACCCTGTCAAGCATGTGGTACCCAAATGGCTGGTGTTTTTGCCACGCTTGATGTGCTTGACACAAAGTTTGCAAATAGCAACAGTGTGATCAGCTGCACATGTACTACAAAAGGCCCAGACAGCTGAGCTGTAGGAAGTGGGCTGGGAGATAACAGCTCCACAATGTGATGGAATAAGGTGGCTGCTCTTTACTGTTCCATGATGGATGCCTTGTTGGGGTTGTGCCTCACCCTCACTTTCCTACTTTGCTCTATCTGGCACCCAAGTCGCGTCAGTGACCTCATCATCATCATCTCCGTCATCCTCATTACCACTGGAGACAACTTGGCAATATGCTGTGGCTGGGGGAACATGGATGCCAATTTGTGTACCAGTGTTCCCCCCTCTCTGTAGGCTCATGTTCCTGCCTTCCTCAGCCTCAGAACCAACATCTGAATCAAGTAATGGCTGTGCATCATCAAGGAGCAAGTTGCTGATGCTGACCCTGATGCTGTGTTCAAATAACTCAGCTGACTCCTCCATGGCTGAGCTGGGGCTATGGTAGGAATAGCTGTAGACAAGGAGGCAGGTTTAGCCACTTTGGCAGCTGCAGGGTACTTTGCACTAGTCTCTGCTTGGGTGATAGAGGATGAGGAGGATGAGGATGATTTAGTAAGCCAGTCCGCCACCTCCTCAGCATGCTGTGGCTGGATAGCACAGGCAGCATCACTAAACAGAGGAAATGCTGGCTTCCCCACAGTGCCATGAGAACGTCTGCCTCTCCTTGTTGTCCTTCAAGGCATGATGAGGGGGGGTGGTGCTAATTAACAAAATGTAATACAGATGAGGAAATATGTATGTGGGTGCTTTAATCAGTGGATAGTGGTGTTTGGTGCACTTTAATTTGAGTACTCACTACACAGACACACTCAACGGATACACTATAATATACTGCATCAAACGTGCAGTAATGCATAGAAATATACTATGTTAAATGTGCACTAACGCAATGAAATATACAGAGTTAAACTTGCAGTAACGCAATGAAATATACGCGTTAAACTTGCAGTAATGCACAAAACTATATGGCATTAAACTTGCAGTAATGCATGGAACTATATGGAATTAAACTTGCAGTAACGCACAGAACTATATGGCGTTAAACTTGCAGTAATACAGTTAAATATACGGTGTTAAGCTATCACTACATGCACACTGACTTAACTGTCCCTAGATTAACACTGTAAAGATGAATGGTGGTCACTACACTCACGCTAACTATCCCTATATTCATACTAAACTAATATTCTGCACTGACAATAGAATCACAATAGCACACTACAGCACACTAGCTGTCGAGTAGCACTCTCTCTCCCTGCCACCGATATGACACTGAAAATGGCCACTATTAAAAGAATACTTTTATAGTGTGGGGCGGGACTAAGAGCAATGAGCCATGATTGGATAGAGTCATCATGCCAGCATCCAATCATGGCTTTGACAGAGCTCTGTGTCCTGATTGGGCAAAGCTTTCATTGCTTCAGCCAATCAGGGCTTTCAATGCACTGTTTGGCAGTGCAGTGCATTGTGGTCATTCAACGGGCAAAACGAATGGTCGGACACCCCAATAATTTGGCTGTTTGGTGAACAGCCAATGTTCGGTCCGAACTCATGCTTGGACTGAGCCGTTCGCCCATCCCTATTCCTATTGTATTTACACAAAGAAGGATGAAAAAGGGGAGGTGGAAACACCGACCGAGTTAAGGCTGCCATAGACAGATTGAAATTTGCCCGGTTCAACAGGAACTGGCTAAATTTCAATCCATGTATGGGCAGGCTGGTTGTACTAAAGTTGATCTGTGGATCAATTTCAGTACATCCAGCCTTTCAGGTTTTTTTTTTTGTTATATCACTGCCAGAGGCTATAGCCACAAGTAGTGATCATTGTATTCTGATGGTGGGGAAACCTCTCGCTGTCAGAATACAATAGCTTCACGAGAGGGATTCCAAACTTGGTTGAAGGAAAGAAAAATGCATAATGTATGACCTGCCTTAGACTTCATCTGGGATAAGCAGGGGCAGAGAATGAACCCACAGAGGTATAATCTAATGCCTGAAGTCCCCTAGGGGTATGGTGAGAACAAATAATTCTTGGTAGTGAAGTGATAAGTGAAAGTTAGGTTTGCTGGATGGTTGATGAAACGAGAAGTTTGCAAACACTGAACCTTACTGAAGTCTATAGGAGCTGAATTAGTTATTTTTCTGGCCTTTTTCAAGGCTGACTTGCAAGTTTTTGTTAAAAATGGCATAGGTACATAGGACAGAAAAGATGTGCTATTGCAAAAGTGAAAAAACTTTTTTTTAAAAATGCAGTTAAGTGGGGAGAGAGGCTTTTAGAACAGGTTAAAAGGCAACATTACACAAATCCTTTAACTAACATGGTTTGGAGATGCCTTAAAACTTTATAAGAAGTTACAGAGCAGTAGGATGTACTTCTTCAACCACTTGACCTCCAAAAGATTTACCCCTTCATGACCAGGCCATTTTTTGCTATTCGGCACTGCATTATTTTGACTGACGAATACGCGGTCATGCAACCCTGTACACCATTAAAATGTATATATTTTTTCCCACAAATTGAACTTTCTTTTGATGGTCACTGCTAAGTTATTTTTATTTTTTGCACTATAAACAAAAAAGACAGACAATTTTGAAAAAAAACAATATTTTTTACTTTCTGCTATAAAACATATCCAATAAAAAATTAAGAAAATATAATTTATTCATAAATTTAGGCCAATATGTATTCTGCTACCTTTTTTTGTTAAAAAAAAGTCCCAATAAGCGAATAGTGAATGGTTTGCACAAAAGTTATAGCGTCTACAAGCTATGGTGTATATATACTGGAATTTTCATTTATTTTATACCAGTAATGGTGGTGATCAGTGACGTATAGCATGTCTGAAATAGTATGGTGGGCAGTCTGACCCTAACTGACACTTTTGACACTTTGTGGGAACCAGGGACACTAATACAGTGATCAGTGCTAAAAATATACACTGTCACTGTGCTAATGACTCTGGCTTGGAAGGGGTTAAACTAGGGCAATCAAAGGGTTAAATGTGTGCTTAACCAGTATTTGTGTGTACTATGAGGTGCTTTAACTAAGGGATTTGTTGGTTTTTATTCCCTTTGCAGGGAAACAAAAACCAACACATCCCTTCTACAGGACAGAACTCTGTAATGTTTACATAGATAGAGCTCTGTCTTGTCTTCCTTCTCACCGATCAGCGGGTGCCAGTGGTCATCCATTAGTCGATACCCTTTAATCAGCTTAGCATTCACTAATCACAGCACAGCTGATATGCCGGCAGCACGCGTGCCCCCTACCCCAAAGAGCTCAATCACTGCACAGCCAGCCTGCACCATAGCGGTTAGCTACAGTGCAGTCAGCAAGTAGTTAAAAGTAACATTGTTTACAAACGACAGCCAGGGAATATATTTTGTCACCCAGGATACTAGCCTTTTAAGGTACTTTTTCATGGTATGGATTTCTTTTGGTAGCTGTATTTAGGTTAGTGGTATTAATATGATTGGTCATGTGTCATATTAGGTGTACCCCCATAATAAATCATACCAGACTCAAAGGTTTTGGTATGCATTTTGGGGGGTATCTATGCTAAATGTTTTTTTCATTTTTGCCCCAGCTGAATGGAATAATAATTTTAAAAATATAGCATCGGTGTGTGTTCCCCAACGAACACCCACATACTCTATTTTGACAACCTATTGCTTATTAGCCCAGAAAATGGACATTTTTGATTTGGCAGATTCGCCTCTCATTGACTTCATTTAGATTCAGGTTTGATATTCGATCTTCACTGAAGTTCACTGAATCCTGCTTGAACTAAACGTCTGGCAGTTTGGCTCATTCCTACCTATGAAAAGACTACCTGTGCAATCTATGGGCCCAGAAATGTCGTATATACAGTTGTTAGCTGATCTAGTGGTTTCAAGCTATCATTTGATCCTTGAAACACAAGTTACATAGTTGGTGAGGTTGAAAAAAGACACTAGTCCATCCAGTTAAACTAATGATGTGTGTGTGTGTGTGTGTGTGTGTGTGTGTGTGTGTATGTGTTTATGTCAATAGTACATTGTATACCCCTGTATGTTGTGGTCATTAAGGTGTCCATCTAATAGTTTTTTGAAACTATCGATGCTCACTGCTGATACCACTGCTTGTGGAAGAAAATTCCACATTCTTACCGCTCTGACAGTAAAGAACCCTCTACGCAGTTTAAGGTTAAACTGCTTCTCTTCCAACTTTAGGGAATGGCCGCATGCCTTTTTAAATTTCCTTTCACAAAATTGTTTTTTCCCTATGCTAGGGTCGCCAGTACAGTATTTGTACATTGATATCATATCCCCTCTCAAGTGCCTCCTCTCCAGAGAGAATAAGTTCAATGCTTCTAGTCTTTCCCCATAGCTGAGGTCCTCTATTCCCTTAATTAACTGTGTTGCACTTCTCTGGACTCTCTCCAGCTCCAGCACTTCCTTACTGAGGACTGGTGCCCAGAACTGGAAAGCAAAATCAAGATGCGGCTGGACCATAGTCTTGTAGAGTTGGAGAATTATCATTTTATCTCTGGAGTGAATCCCCTTTTTGCTGCATGCTAATATTCTGTTGGCATTGCTTGCAGCCGCCTGGCATTGCATGCCATTGCTGAGCTTGTCATCTACTAGGACCCCCAGGTCCTTTTCCATCCTAGATTCCATCAGAGGTCACCCACCTAGCCAGTAACTTGCATTCATATTTTTGACACCTAAATGCATTATTTTACATTTTTCAACAATAAACCTCATTTGCCTCAGTTTGTACAGTAAAGGCTTGTGGGGAACTGTATCAAATACAAAATCCAGATACACCACATCCACATGCCTTCCCCTATCTAGATGGGCACGTTTACTGCCAACTAAAGTAGATTTTCTGTTCTAGCTGGTAACTCCACAAAATAATGTTATATTTCTGTAGTAGTATAATTCACTATAATATATAAATAAATATAATAAAATCTATATAATAAATATAATCTAATAAAAACATATAATACATATATCTAGAACACTAATTCATGATTCTTTTATTAAGTAAAGGGTTATATTGCTAGTTTATATTCAAAAGCTCTTCTGTAGACACAGGAACTACAGCAGGGAAGATTCACATTGTGATAGAAAATGTACCTCAAATAATATTTAACATGCTTTACATGAGGTAAGCAGATCCTATAAAAACCACAATTCATTTCTGAGTCATTTTTTACTACATGGTTACATCTGTTAGCAATACGTAAAGAATAATTACTGTGTGACTGTACAGTATATGTAAGACTCAAGCAGACACATATCATGTAATTCTTTCTTGAACAGGAATTAAAAAAACACATTCACAAGGACAAGAAATTCAATTGGCTAACTTTTCATAGCAATCTTCAACATCTACCACACAGCAAATATGCCTTGTCTATCTTTCATTTCCATGAAGTGCCCCCCCCCCCCTCTCTTCACAGGTGATGAATTACAGCAGTGCTTCTCCTGCAAGTGCTTTGTTAGCCATATGTGCCTCTTAGTTCCCTTTGATGGACTTGCTCCCATATCTCAGCAGGTGCTCGGCGCTCATCTCTATGAACACCTGCTGCCTTTATTTTTCTTGCAAGTTTGTCATGCCTGTTAAGATAGGTGGCTGAACAGGAAATGTATTTCTTCCCACTATAATCCATGCAATATTTTAAAGTTTCTTGTCACTTGTGGAAAATGTATATATGCTTTGTAAATGCATAATCAAATGTTCATTGATCCCAAAACTCTAGAGTCTGAATTTAAAATGTTTATTTGTTTGTATGTTATATAGGTCTGTCAGGTGCAAATTCCAGCCTTCTTATCGGTGAGAAGGACAGGCGCTGTTTCGCAGCTCTTGTCCGTTCTCACTGCGGATCAGCTGACCAGGGAGGGGAGGTGCAATGAAGAGGAGGAAAGAATCCCCATTCAATGTAAAACACATCTGCGAGTCAGATGCATTCCCATTTAACATAATGGGCTGAGAATTTGCACTGCACTGCATAGAAAACGCACACATTTTCTGTGCAATGCGGACTGCAAATGCACTGCACCTATGTGAACTGCACACATTGAAAACAATGTGTTTTCAAGTTACTGCGAATTGGAAGCGGTGTAAGCCGCATCCAAATCGCATAGGTGTAAACCCAGCCTTACTTTTATAAAGAGCCCAATTTCAACTTATTGTCCCATTATTTGTAGTTTCAGAGCCATCATTGTGTTTAACAGTAATTAGAATTGGTCTAGAAAAATGTAATAAATACCTTTATAAACTAGGTTAGTCAGTAACATTGACTAATACCAGACATAAAAAATACATATAATTTGCTATATACCTTTAATAATTGAAGCTTAACAAGTAATTATCATGAGAAATTAGGTAGACTTAAAATGCATTGCTCAGGTATAGCCATAATAGCTCATATACCATGGTAAAATGTAGAAACAAAAATGTTTCTAATTCTTATTTGGTTTAGAATTTCTGCAAGATGTATGATTACTCTATGCATATTTTCCTGCTTTTCTGCATTTCCTCTCTTTAGTTTTTTATTTTTTCTTCTTTTGTAATATCAAAACTTCATGTATCAATGCAATTCAACCACTTTGACACACTTGCAATTTTAGGAACTTAAAGTGACACCTCTTCTACTTATTGGCCTGTAATCAATGTTTCATGAAATTGTTTCTTACTGTGTTTTTCTGCCTCCTTGTAATGTCCTCTATGAGCTCCTGAATCTATCCTTTTCTCTTTCACATCCATGTGTTTGGAAGGAGAAGTGCACATTAGTTGAAGTCACATGCATTAGTCTATGTACTCTACTAATTCCATGGTCCATCGTTCCTAGTCCATCTCAGGTACACACACATGAGGGTGGCTACATTATTACATGAAGTGGACCAATGAAAAACAAATGTAGCTGCCCTCTAAGGCTTCATTCAGACTGGTATTGACACCTGTTCTGCATGCCTGCACACCCACTCCTGCATGCATGTGAAACTTTAACTTGTGGCTGAGTCCAACTATGATGGTGCAACCGCTGCTTCAGCAGCCACCTCTATAGGCTGCCTGCATGCAGTTTGGGGTGGATGTAGGTGCAGTAACAAATGGTTCTTCCATGTGTCAATACCAGTCTGAACGTAGTCCAACAGGAAGTCAGATCACAGAAGCAAAAAAAAAAAAAGAATTTGGAATTTGAAGATTTGGAGAATGCTGAAAGCAAAAGAGAAAGTACTTTTTTGAGTTAAGAATACATTCTTGAAAAGATTAAAAAACAAAACAAAAATAAATAAATCAGAATTTAGCATCACTATAAAGCAGACCAGGAGATCTATTCTCTAAACACTAAGATTATAGTAGTTCAATTTCTGTGTCTTTTTAAAAATTTAAAATCAACTTGGTTTCCTTTTCCTTACATATTTTTTAAGGTATTTGAAAGTCACTTAAAAAATGTTTTAAATTACTGATAGCTTGTGCGTTTTTTTTAATAAGTGTCTCTTATGGAGTGCAGAAAATGAGCAATTTTTATAAGGATAAACTAATTATTCCTGCCATAAAATAATGGCTTACAAGATACAGAAGCTTTCAATAGTCCAGTAACTATTTCAAAGAAAAAATGTTGATTGTGCAACCAATGTGATATTTATTATGCTTACAGTACAACAAACTCTCGGGCTATAAAATGAATCCTAGTGAAAGAGAAGCCTTATTTATCAATGTATAGCATGTTTTTTATTACTCCTTCAATTAAACATTGATTATTCCTGGCACAATACATTTTGGAGTTGAAATTGATCTCTGAGCTTGGAATTTTCCTCTCTTTTTCAAGGATTAAGCAATGACATAACCCTTTAATATTTGGATTGCCTTTTATAAATGTATAAAGGACAATATGGACAAAATGTTGCATATGTTGCAAATGTTCTGCTACAGATAACAAGTGAAAATGTCCAAATTGGGCCCGATTAGCAATTTTTCCTCCCCAGTGTCATGTGACTCATTAGTGTTACACAGTCTCATGTGTGAATGAGGAGCAGGTGTGTTAAATTTAGTGTTATCGCTCTCACTCTCTCATACTGGTCATTGGAAGTTCAACATGCCCCTAATGGCAAAGAACTCTCTGAGGATCTGAAAAAAAGAATTGTTACTCCACATATAGATGGCCTAGTCTAAAAGACGATTGCCAAGGCCCTAAAACTGAGCTGCAGCACGGTGGCCAACAGGCTAACAGGACAGGTTCCACTCAGAACAGGCCTTGCCATGGTAGACCAATGAAGTTGAGTGCATGTGCTCAGCGCCACCTTTTATAATAAAGCCACAAGTTGTGCAATAACAACAACCTAAATTGTCCATAACTTTCATTATGCCAAGCCATGTAACCAATTTGTTGCTTTAAATTCAATTTTCACAATTCAGTTTTATAAAGAATCCTCTTAAATTATTTTAGACAATTTCAGCAATGTCCTCAGTGCTCTATTATATTCATGTGACATGCTCAATCTTTTTAGTGACTGAGAAATGCTCAAAATTTAAAACTAAAGTAGTATACCAGGCTGCCTAGGTCCAATCATTTGATCTCCACTGTGTCAAACATTGCCCACTGCAGGGGAGAGGAGAGAGAACTCAACAAAGGTTGGTAATGCTTAAAAGCAGTTATGTCATCCGCAAGCTCCTATGGCCTATCCATTGTCGGTGCTCCCTATTCTGCCCAGTATCCACCCCTGGCTGGCAGAGGGGGGAGCTGGAACATGCAACCGGACTAGAGCAGCCTGAAAATAGGTAAATATACAAACCTTTTTAAAGAGGTTAGTCAGAATAGGTGTTGGGGGTGGAAGGGAGTGTACTTAGATTTTGCATGGAATTCCACAATAACGTCTCATCTTATTCCTCTACCATTAATTGCCGTTTAATTATCTCAAACACACCTGCCTCTTATAAATTTTATATAGCAGTTCAATCCAGTCTCTTCCTTAAAATGCCTGAAATACTTTTTTCTTTTTTTAGCTGTTCCATAAAATAACAGCACTAGATAAGACAAGCTATGTGTGTGCACAAACCTATGGACACTCTATTATGGCTCAAGACCCATAATTAGAAGTTTGTTTGTGATTCTATATTAAAAAAAATCTTAATGTATGTTCAATGACAAACATTGATTATAAGGCTTCATACACACGGGCGTCTGAAAAAAAATAAGCAAAACGTTGAGTCTGACGTTTTGAAAAAATCTGTGTTTTTTTCGGCGTTTTGCGTCGGCGTTAGTGAGCGTCGGCGTCAATAAGCGTTTTTTTTAAAAAGAATCAGTCCTCTACTATTTTTCAACCTAAAAACGTCGGCGTCAAAAAACACCGGTTAACGTCGGTACGGCGTTAGGGAGCATTTTGCCGATTGTCGTCAAAAACGCCAAAATGATGCAGCCTCAGTACGCACTGGTCCTGCATTTTAGAAACAGCTCACTAACGCCGATGCCCTCTACTGCTCAAAAACGCCAGCATTTTTAGAGGGTCATTGAATAACACGGAGAGCTGCAAAAAATGCCCAAAAACGCCAACGTCAAAAAACACCCATGTGTATGAGGCCTTAAGGTGAACAAGAAGCTATTGCACATACAAATAATTTAATTGTTTATAATATGTCTACAATTGAACAGCCACCTGCCTACTGTCCATTTTCAGATGCTTCTAAAAAAAAAAATCATACACAGAATTTATGCTACAGTTGGATTTAAAAGCTCAACAAAATGAGCAAATCAAATGGATGCATGCATTTGAAATTTGTAACGACTGATATTTTTCATACATTCACCCAATAATTACAACAGAAATAATTGGAAGAGTTGGTGTGGTTGGAAAAAAATAAATGTTATGGTGTGGAAATATTCCTTTATTTAAATATCTGCTTTGGAACTGAATTGTTTTATGTAATGAAAAATCAAACAAAATATGTGATACCAAGAAACAAAATAACAGCACAAAAATAATTGACGTGTCAGCAAAAGGTCTAGTAAATGTATTTTCTGATCTGTGCACACAGTCTATCTGTTTGGCAAATACATTTACAAAGCCAGATAACACAGTACACTGGTTTTTAAAATTAATTATATTACTTTTTTTGTGTTGCTTTAAATTATTGTCACGTCATAAAAGATGTTGTGAGATTTTATTGCACAGCTTTACTCACTTTCATTTTCTATGCTGTATGTGCTATTAAAAATTATTATTTCCCTGCATCACTTCACATGTTATACATACAAGCAGAAACAGAACTTACAGTGTTGGTAATCTCTCATGACTGCTCCATCTAAATAACTACGGTCAGGAAATGTTGTACAGATTGCTTTATACAGTATCTCACAAAACTGAGTACACCCCTCATATTTTTGTAAATATTTTATTATATCTTTTTCTCTGACAAAACCGAAGAAAGGACACTTTGCTACATTGTAAAGTAGTGAGTGTACAGCTTGTATAACAGTGTAAATTTTCTGATTCCTCAAAATAACTCAACACACAGCCATTAATGTCTAAACTGCTGGCAACAAAAGTGAGTACACCCCTAAGTCAAAATGTCCAAATTGGGCCCAAAGTGTCAATATTTTGTGTGGCCACCATTATTTTCCAGTACTGCCTTAACCCTCTTGGGCATGCAGTTCACCAGAGCGTCACAGGTTGTCACTGGAGTCCTCTTCCACTCCTCCATGATGGCATTGTGGAGCTGGTGGATGTTAGAGACCTTGCGCTCCTCTGCCTTCCATTTGAGGATGCCCCACAGATGCTCAATGGGGTTTAGGTCTGGAGACATGCTTAGCCAGTCCATCACCTTTACCCTCAGCTTCTTTAGCAAGGCAGTGGTCACCCTGGAGGTGTGTTTGGTGTCATTATCATGATGGAATACTGCACTGCTGCCCAGTCTCCGAAGGAAGGGGACCATGTTCTGCTTCAGTAGGTCACAGTACATGTTGGCATTCATGGTTCTCTCAATGAACTGTAGCTCCCCAGTGCCAGCAGCACTCATGCAGCCCCAGAGCATGGCACTCCCATCACCATGCTTGACTGTAGAGAAGACACATTTATCTTTGTACTCCTCACCTGGTTGCTGCCACACATGCTTGACATCATCTGAACAAAATATGTTTATCTTGGTCTCATCAGAGCACAGGACATGGTTCCAGTAATCCATGTCTTTAATCTTCTTGTCTTCAGCAAACTATTTGTGGGCTTTCTTGTGCGTCATCTTTAGAAGAGGCTTCCTTCTGAGATGACAGCCATGCAGACCAATTTGATGCAATGTTCAGCGTATGGTCTGAGCACTGACAGGCTGACCCTTCACTCCTTCAATCTCTGCAGCAATGCTGGCAGCACTCATACAACTATTTCCCAAAGACAACCTCTGGGTATGATGCTGAGTATGTGAACTCAACCTCTTTGGTCAACCATGGCGAGGCCTGTTCTGAGTGGAATCTGTCCCGTAAAACCGCTGTATGATTTTGGCCACTGTGCTGCAGCTCTGTTTTAGAGTCTTGGCAATCTTCTTATAGCCTAGACAATCTTTATGTAGAGCAACAATTCTTTTTTTCAGATCCTCTGAGAGTTCTTTGCCATGAGGTGCCATGTTGAACTTCCAGTGTCCAGTATGTGAGAGTGAGAGCGATAACACCAAATGTAACACACCTGCTCCCCATTCACACCTGAGACTTTGTAACACTAACGAGTCACATGACGCTGGCGGAGGGAAAATAGATAATTGGGCCCAATTTGGAGATTTTCACTTAGGGGTGTACTCACTTTTGTTGCCAGCGGTTTAGACATTAATGGTTGTGTGTTGAGTTATTTTGAGGGGACAGAAAATTTACACTGTTATACAAGCTGTACACTCACTACTTTACTTTGTAGCAAAGTGTAATTTCTTCAGTGTTGTCACATGAAAAGATATACTAAAACCTGAGGGGTGTACTCACTTTTGTGAGATACTGTAAGTTAATTGCCTCATTTATTTTCTATTGGATAAGGACCTTGCTCCCAACTATGCACATGAAAATCAAATCACCTAGCCTTATAAATCAGTCATATAGTATGCATGGATACACCACCATATAACAAGCAGCGCTATAAATATGTGATGCATAAATTAAATCCAACATGGGGTTAGCAGTCCGTTTGGCACAGTTCATAGGAGTGAACAAACATATGTCCTTATATAATTACTGCTGTTTATGAAGCACTGTCCCAAATAATCCGTTTGTCACCTTCACCACACCACGTGACATTCGGGGTTACCCCCATGTGGAGAGACTCCCCAGATAAAAATCAGATCATGGCCCGACAAATCATGCTACCCAGTCTTCACACTACTTGGCTGCAGATCATCTTATGCCAGACATCCATGATCTCTAAGTTATAAGAGATCATATAGAGCATAGAATGAACCAGGGACTCCTTCACAGTAGATGGATCAGATCACAAAAGCAGCCTTGCCATAAATGAGAACTATTCTGAGTTCTGAGCATGTTTGACCCTGTTAGGGTCTATAAAGGAGTATATCTTCAACATCCTATCACTGGTGTTTTAACAGCCGATTCAAACAGTGCATTGTAACATCTATGGAGACGGTTTAACTGATCCAGCACACTTGTTCTGAAGCAAGGCTTCTTTTGTGATCTGATTCATCTACCGTGAAGGGGTCCCTGGTTCATTCTATGCTCTATATGATCTCTTATAACTTATAGATCATGGATGTCTGGCATAAGATGATCTGCAGCCAAGTAGTGTGAAGACTGTGTAGCATGATTTGTCCTAATGGGCCATGATCTGATTTTTATCTGGTGAGTCTCTCCACATGGGGGGTAACCCCGAATGTTATGCGGTGTGGTGAAGGTGGCAAATTGATTATTTGGGACAGTGCTTGATAAACAGCAGTAATTCTATAAGGACATATGTTTTTTCACTCCTACGAACTGTGCCAAACGGACTGCTAACCCCATATTGGATTTAATTTATGCATCACATATTTATAGCGCTGCTTGTTATATGGTGATGTATCCATGCATACTATATGACTAATTTATATGGTTTTCTGTTTATTTATAGCAGCAGCTGGTAATCACAACATTTAGTTCATCTTCTGTAGATTGGCATACCAGGAGCGCAGATTACGATACACATCAAATGACCTAACCTGACTCAGGTTTTGGAGTGATAGCCCATCTTTAAAAGACTCACACATAGGCAAATTTGGAAGATTGTTATGAGGGCAATGAAAGCAGTGATATATGAGAGCGTACACGTGTGCGTGTATTCATAAGAAAACTGGTATTCCATTATCCTGCTCAGTTTAAATAAAAAAAAAAGGAAAAAAACTTTTTAGCAAAATATTATAACTGTTAGTAAAGCACATAACATACAATGTAGTCTTAATAAAATAAGAAAACAATTATATTTAGCAAATAATGCAACATACAACCTATACAGTTTTTAGTGAAAATGTAATTCTGAACATCACAGATGGTCCCTGTTCAAAATAATTACAAATTGCCCAAATTGGTGCCCAATTTGTGTTCCTCTTCCTATTATGTCCATCACTTCTTCAGGCATGCCTTTCTGCTCCAGTTCTCATGTTATGGAAACTAGAGCCTTTGAGCCCTTACAACATAGCTAAGTGTTCCAGGCCTAGGTGTAGTTCATCACTATTGCCTTGATGAAAGAGTCTTACATGACCCTGAAACCTCACATTATGAGACAATAAAGAATTCCTGTTTTCCTACATCAGTATTCTGGTGATGTTTTGCTTTTTACATGTGGCTAAAAAAGTAGGACCATCTAATGAATAAGATAACATTGGGTTCCTCTCTTCAGCCAGTGCAATGGGAAAGGATAGAAATAATGAACTGAAGCATGAGCATAGGTGGAGTTTGCTGGCTGTTGAAGGTCAACAGCGCACCAAGAGTATAGGTAGACAAATCCAAATTCAGACAAGATTTGTGTGATTTGGAGATTGGGATGCAGGGCTTTTTTTCTCAGAGAATAAGTGAAGGAACTCCCCTTTCAAGTCCCCCTTTGTCTCCACCCATTACTCACCTCCGAGCTCAAACCCTTGACTCCTCCCCCTGTTCACCTCCCAGTCCCATCACTTTTAGAGAATATAGAACAAAGTATCATTTTATGGTGCTAAGTAATTTGTATGGAATTTGTTAATAAGCTGTAAAATATATCCCCTGCAACCAGCAACAATACACCCCCTTTCAACAATAATTCCTGCCAGCAACAATAGACCCCCAAGCAACAATAGATTCACCCCAGCATTAGTAGACCCCTGCTGGCAACAATAGATCTCCTAGTAGCGAGCATCAATAGATCACTCCCTCAACAGTAGATTCTTCCCAGCAGCAATTGATCCCCCCCTACATCAGCAACAATAGATCCTCCAGCAACCAAAAACAATAGACCACCTCTTCAATAGTAGATTCCTCCCAGCAGCAACTGAACCCTCAGCAACAATAGATCTTCCAGCAGTCAACAGCAATAGACCCCTCGATCAATAGTAGAACCCTCCAAGTAACAATTTACCCTCCCCAAGTCTCAATAGATCCTCCAGCAGCCAGCATCAATGGACCTTCCAGCAGCCAACAACAATAGATCCCTCCCTCGCCATTAGAACCCTCCCAGCAACAACTTACCCTCCCCAAGCAACAATATATCCTCCAGCAGCCAGCATCAATAGACCATTGAGCACACCTCGGCACCCTTTTCCATTACATGTATTCAGT
>BLSH010084874.1:68568-79834 GCA_018402905.1 Glandirana rugosa | reverse complement strand
AATACCATCAGACACACTCAAAGCATTAATCCCTGCTCTTCAACTATACATTCTAAAACACTGATCCCCTACAGTCAACGCACGGATCCATAACTTACCTTCTATCACCCCGGGTACTCTTTCCCTGATAAAAACTCTAAACTCTAAATTACGCCCCCACCTCTAAGTACCGGTTGTAAACCGTGAATCCCAACAATTCAAATATATTGCTATAGTCTGGTTTCTATAGCTTGTCAGCCAATTCCACACCATCACTAACATCTCCCAGACAATACCTTTCCTAGTAATATTTTCTCTTGTAATAGAACCCCTCGCGGAACACATTAGATCACACCCCCAAATTAAGGGAATCACTGTTGACAACAAGCAACATAAAATAGGCCTCTACGCCGATGACGTGATCCTTTCCATAACAGACCCTCTACAATCACTACCACACCTTAACCGACTGTTCGATATCTTTGGTCTGATATCGTTATATAAACTTAACAACCCTAAGTGCCAAATGTTGGCCATGAATCTCCACCCCCGCATTAAATCTCAAATCTCAAAAATAGTCCCTTTCTCATGGGCCCCACTATCTTCCATTCAATACCTAGGCACGCAACTGACATCCCCTAGTCACAAAATCTTACATATCAACTTCTCGTCCCTAATTACGAAACTCACACAGACTACCATAAATATGCAACACCTTACACCCTCCTGGGCTGGAAGAATAGCTCTTGTTAAAAAGTTTTTGCTTCCACGGATCTTATATCTATTCCGATCAGTGCCAATCCCATTCTCAACAACACACCTTAAAAAACTTCAATCTATCCTCAACAAATTTATCTGGAGTGGCAGGAAACCGAGAATCAAAGGTAATACCCTGACCAGACCCGCAACTCTCCTAGGTCTGGGCGCACCAAACATATCTTTATATTATAAAGCAACTATTCTCTCCCAATCCAGAGAGGATTGGGCTCAATCATATACTTCCCCTTGGTCACAAATAGAACAAACAGCGGGCAAAACAGACATCAGGTCCACCATTGGAGCATCTATTTTAAAACCCCACTCAATCTCATCCTTCCTGGATATTACCAAAGCAACCATAAAAACCTGGATTTCCACAGTAAACTCAACAAAGACAATTTCCATGACATCCCTACAGAAAATACCTTTAACATCACTGGAACTGATCATACCGGACTTGAATTTAGCCACCTGGAAAATAGCGGGCATTACTCACATTGCCCACTTATATTCAAACTCAATATTGAAATCTTTTCAGGAACTACAACAAACATCCTTGCTACCTAAAACTTCCTTCTACCAATACCTTCAAATACGACATGCACTGCAACACATACCTATTGGCAATTCCCCACAGCTGGACCGTCTCTTGAATCTTATGGACACTCCTAGGAATGCAAAAATTGGCCTCTCCCCTTTCTACAAACTTCTAGCTGGGTCCACAGCAGTTGACAAACCCACTACCATTCTGTACTGGGAGCGCACTCTGAACTGTACATATCCTATAGAAAGCTGGCAGCAAGCAGCAACTATTCCACGTAAATACTCCCATTGCGTCACCCCAAAAAAGTACTACACAACTGGTATCACACACCTTATCGACTAGCAAAAATCTATAAGGATCATTCACCACTATGTTGGAGAAACTGCAGAGAAACTGCCACACCCTTCCATATCTGGTGGCAATGCCCCAAACTACACTCCTTTTGGCAACATATATTTGAGATCATCAGTCAACTCACAAAACTCAATCTCCCGCCTAACCCGAAAGTGGCCCTTCTAAACCTTGACATGGACAAATGGCCAAAATCCTATGCTCCCATAATCTCCCATATCTTCATTGCTGCCCACCTCACTGTCACTAGAAGCTGGAAATCGCCCTGTCTGCCAGACTACAACAATGCCATCTTAATTATAAATGAAAATGCAACCAATGAATATGCTTATGCTAAGGCCCATCTATTAACCGACAAATGCAACCGCCAATGGGACCCCTGGACAAACAGCCCTTATTGCACCCTACAAGTATAACTCTCTCTAACTCGCAGTGCACTCAACATTCATACATATGGACTATAACCGGCAATAACAGGGTACGCTCCACATGTCATCTACTTCTCAAAAGGTACTGTAAGAACCATTAAATCTTTAGAACTAGAGCTAGACCACCATTTGAGTTCCCAACAATATGACATGCTTTAATATTTGAGACTCTACCCCCCACCTCATGACCCTCCCCCTCTATCATCCTCTTCTCTCTTCTTCCTGCTGTCCTTACCTCCCTTTCTCTTTAATCTGCTAATATTACATGACCTTTCAGAAACCCACACACACACACACACACACATATACTGCCATACATCACTGACTACTTATGTCTCAAGACGTCAAAAAATATACTACAATGTCGGTGCGCACCCCTGATTGGGAAGTTTGAGTCCCTCTCGGGAAGTACCATAATACTTGACACAGCCCACTTGCCCTGCCACACAGTGAGTTCCCTATTGGGGTGTGGCAGCCCAGGTGGGCATTGCATACAATCTGAACCCAAAAAGCACTATTACAGATGTTGACATTATAAGACACCAGACGGCAGTGTTTTACTGCTTCTATAAGTAAACTGTGATTGAATTGTATCTGTACATTCCACATGTTTCACATATCGCTCATGCTGTAATGTTACCTCTCTTAATAACAGTAAAAATGTATTGAATATAAAATCATCTCATACTGCAGTAGGGACAGGTTCCTGTCAGTACTGTGAAAGACAGATTATCGTTCTAAAATCAGCTCATACTGGTATAGGGACAGGTTCCTGTTGCTGGTGTGAGCGGTGGAGAGGTTCCTGCTGCTGGTGTGAGCGGTGCATTTCTTGCACAAAAATAAAAAGTGCATCTACAATTTTCTTTTTTTTAAAAAAAAAAGAATAATAATTTATTATTCTTTTTTTTAGTATTAATAAATAGTGCTACATAGTACATTTGTGTCCAGAATGAGTAGAGCATCAAATAAGGGATTTGGTCGTGGTGCTGCTGGTGTTGCTGAAGCTCCTGTTGCAAGGAGAGGACGTGGTCGATCTGTGCCAGCTACACGCACAAGTGAAACACCTTCCTCAGGTAGCCGACAGAACCTTCAATGTTATATGGTAGGCCCGAATGGCGCTCAACGAATGGTGAGGCCAGAACAAGTACAGGCGATAGTAGATTGGGTGGCTGAAAATGCCTCCAGTTCCTTCACATTGTCTCCTACCCAGTCCCTTGATGAAAGCTCAGAGTTGGCACCTGAACCCCATGGCCATCTGTCTTTCACCTCAGCCCCTTGTAAATCAGCCAAGCAGTCTGAGCCCCAAGTCATGCAGCAGTCTCTAATGCTTTTTGGTGACTCTGCTGGTGTGCTTTCCGTGGGCCATCCACATAGGCCTGCCCCAGAAGTGGAAGACATTGAGTGCACCAATGCCCAACCACTTCTGTTGCAGGATGAGGACATGGAAACACCACCGCAGCAGGTCTCTGATGATGACAAAACACAAGTGCCAACTGCTGCGGCTTTCCTCAGTGTGCAGACTGACAAGGAGGGCAGTGGTGAAGGGTGGGTGGAAGATGATGTGGAGGATGATGAGGTCCTAGACCCCACATGGAATGAAGGTCATGCGAGTGACGTGTGCAGTTTGGAGGAAGAGGTGGTGGTCACACAGAGGCACCAGCAAAGCAAAAGAGGAAGCAGGTTGCAAAAGCAGAGTGACTGTCACGTGCCTGGTGGGTGAGTCCGTGCAGTGGGCAACCTCTCTTGCGGCCCTGGTTCGGGAACCCCTGGTAGAGTAGACAGGGAGCTCCAACTGGCGGACAAGTGTGGTACAGTGGGAGCAGGCAGGCAGATGGTCAGATACAGGCAGGGTCGTCAACAGGAGGGCAGCAGAGGTACACAAGGATCAGGCAGAAGAAGGGCCGTAAACAAGCTGAGGGTCGGTGCAGGCAGAGTTCAAGCAGAGTAGGCAAGAAGAGTCACAGGTACAGGAAATCTCAGGAAAGTAGTCACTTCAGGAAACGCTGTAGATCAGACAGCACTTGCTGCAGGGTTTGCTGGGTAGAAATAGAGCCGTTTGGTGCCATTTCCAGGCATGCGCGGGCACGCGTGAACGCGCAAAAAGCAATGATAAAGTCCAAAAATGCTGGTTTTCTCCTAACAGCGACCCCCCCCTAGACAGTATGCCTGCTACTACCCACCGCACCCAGGGACCTAGCACACAAAAGGCAGCTCAAATGTGTTCCCCGTCGTGGCAGTTCTTCAGACAATGTGCTGACTACAAGACACAAGTGGTTTGCACACTGTGCAATGAGAGCCTGAAGCGAGGTATAAATGTTCTAAACCTGAGTACAACCTGCATGACCAGACATCTAAATTCAAAGCACTTGCTGCAGTGGAATAAGTACCTCAAAATCCAAGAAAGGTCTCAGCCTCCTCCTGCTTCCTCTTCTGCTGCTGCCCCGGCCTCTTCCTCCACCTCTACAGTGACAGTGTCACCTGACACCCAGCAAACAGAGCATGTGACAGCAATGCCACCATGTCCGCCACCGTCTCCAAATATTTCCACACCATGGTCCCATGGAGGCTTACACTGGAGAAAAAGAGGAAGTACCCCCCACCCACCCGCGATCCCTGGCCCTGAATGCCAGCATTTCAAAATTCCTGGCCTTTGAAATGCTGTCATTCTGTCTGGTGGACACGGTTTTGAAAACCTGATGGTGGTGGCTGTCCCACAGTACGTGGTTCCCAGCCGCCACTACTTTTCCAGGCGAGTCATCCCTTCCCTGCACAAACAAGTCAAGGATGAGATCAAGTGTGCACTGCGCAACGCCATCTGTGGTAAGGTCCACATAACCACTGATACGTGGACCAGTAAGCACGGGCAGGGACGCTATATCTCGCTAACTGCACACTAGGCAAATGTAAGGGCGGGTGGGCCTGAGGCGGCTAGCCGTTTGGCGTATGTCCTTCCACCACCCAGGATTGCAGGGCATTTCTCTTTGCCTCCTGTTGCCTCCTACTGCGCTTCCTCCTCCTCCTCCTCCTCTACCACCTCCTTATCTGTTCAGCGTAACACCTTCACCACCAACTTCAGCACATCCAGGGGGAAACAACAGCAGGCTGTTTTAAAACTGATATGTTTGGGGGATAAACCCCACACTGCGCAGCAGCTGTGGGGGGCCATTGAACAACAGACCGATGAGTAGTTGTTGCCACTGAGCCTCAAGCCCGGCCTGGTGGTGTGTGATAATGGGGGCGAAATCTCGTAGCAGCTCTGGACCTAGCCGGTTTGACGCACATCCCTTGGTGGTGCAGAAATCTCCAAAAAAATACCCGGATATGTCAGAGCTGCTGCAGAAAGTGCAGGCCGTCTGTGAGCGCTTTCTGCGTTCTCACCCTGCTGCTGCTCGCCTGTCTGCACTGCAGCTGAACTTTGTCCTTCCCGCTTACCGCCTCCTATGCGACGTGCCCACAAGGTGGAACTCCACCTTGCACATGCTGGAGAGACTGTGCGAGCAGCAGGCAATAGTGGAGTTTCAGCTGCAGCATGCATGGGTCAGTCGCTCAGTGGAACAGCACCACTTCACCACCAATGAGTGGGCCTCCATGCGAGACCTGTGTACCATATTGCGGTGTTTCGAGTACTCCACCAACATGGCCAGTGCCGATGATGCTGTTCACAGCGTTACTATCCCACTTCTATGTCTCCTTGAAAAAACACTTTGGGCGATGATGGAAGAGGATGTGGCACAGGAGGAAGAGGAGGAGGAAGAGGGGTCATTTCCACGGTTATCAGGCCAGTCATTCACAAGTGGTTCGGAGGGTGGGTTCCTGCACCAGCATAGGCCAGGTAAAACATTTTCAAGCCAGGGCACAGTTCTGGATGAGGAAGATGATGATGAGGAGGAACTGTGTTCACAGCAGGGTGGCATCCAACGCAGCTCGTGAGCATCACTGGAGCGTGGCTGAGGGGATACGGAGGACACAGATGATATATCTCTCACAGAGGACAGCTTGTCTTTGCCTCTGGGCAGCCTGGCACACATGAGCGACTACAGGCTGCAGTGCCTGCTCAAGGACAGCCGAGTTGCCCACATTTTAACTTGTGCTGATTACTGGGTGGCCACCCTGCTGGATCCCCATTACAAGGACAACGTGCCATCCTTAATTCTCTCACTGGAGCGTGATCGGAAGATGCGCGACTACCAGCGCACGCTGGTAGACGCACTACTGAGGGTATTCCCAAATGACACAGGGGGCTTTGTGGAAGCACAAGGCGAAGGTGGATTAGGAGGAAGAGGTCGCCAACGCAGCTGTGGCACCACCAGCATCTCAGAAGGCAGTGTTAGCATGGCCGAAATGTGGAAAAGCTTTGTCAGCAGCACGCCACAACAAACAGCACCACCAGCTGATAGGCAACATCTTAGCAGGAGGCAGCATTTCAGCAACATGGTGGAACAGTATGTGTGCACACGCCTACACGTACTGACTGATGGGTCTGCCCCATTCAACTTCTGGGTCTTCAAATTGCCCACATGGCCTGAGCTTGCCCTTTATGCCTTGGAGGTGCTGGCCTGCCCTGCAGCCAGTGTACTGTCTGAACGTGTGTTTAGCACTGCAGGGGGCGTTATCACAGACAAGTGCAGCCAATGTGGACAAGCTAACTTTTATTAAAATGAACCAGGCATGGATCCCACAAGACTTGTCTGTACCTTGTGCAGAATAAAAATTTAGACCGGCCTCACACAGCCATTGGTATACTTGTTTTTTTTTAATATGTCTCAATGTTTTGGGGGCTACCCCAATTAGAAAAAAAACCCAAACAAACAAATAACAGTGTTGGCTACCTCCTCCTCCACCACCGCCACTTCCACCTACACTGCCACGGTCACGGCCTAATCAACCTCTAGGCTCCTACTCCACATCCACCTCCCATTTTTATTTTTTTATGTGATTTTAAGTTATTTCCCTATCCACATTTGTTTTTAGGGCACTTGTCCTACTCCTTACCCCCATGTTGCTTCCTTTTGCAGCCCTCTAGCCCTTTCCAGGACTTTTTACAGCCATTTTTGTGCCCAAAAGTTTGGGTCACCATTGACTTCAATGGGGTTCAGGGTCCGGGGTCAAGTTTGGGTCAAGTTCGGTACCGAACCCAAACTTTTCCGCAAAGTTCGGCCGAACCAGACGAACCCGAACATCCAGGTGTCCACTCAACTCTAGACTCAGGTCTATGCAATAGATGACGGCTGCAGATAAAGTGGAAGCTAATATGGCAATAAGGGAAGGTCTGCCTGGGAAAGACTGGGCAGATGTGCTTGCTCCTTTCCTGACTGCAGATCCTCAACAGGTATATTGTGATTTAGACTCATAGTCAGCATGGGACTATAAACTGCTAAAGGCTGAAATATTACCCAAGCTCGGAGTGACTGTTGTTTTAAGGGCGAGCAGAGTTCATGGCTGGGGTTTTGACAGAGTTAAGCCTGCCTGTGCACAGCTGTATAATCTGTTGCAGGTTCCAGGATTAGCTGAAACCAAAGGAGAAGACCACCACTCAGATTGTGGAGCGAGTTGCACTGGACTGCTTTTTGCATGGCCTTCCTAAGGAGCTGCACCAATGGGTGGCTCAGTCAGAGCCCCAGTCCCTGGATGAGATGGCTGCCACAGTCAAATGGTACAGTTTTGCAGAAAGCTTATGTAAATGCCCTTCTGCAACCAGAGAGCTGGGACAGACCAAGGAGGCATGTTCCAGCACCAAGATGGCACCTTTTGAATGCAGTGTGTCTGCTCAGGTGCCTGACACTACTTCCAGGAGCACCCTAACATCAAACCCATCTGAGAGTTGGCAGGGAGAAAGGGAACCCCAGAGAGGTTCGCTGTTGGTCTTGCCATCAACTGGGTCATATGGATGCCTAAGGTGGGGGGATCCAATGGAATGTTTCATGGCTCAACACAGCTCTATGTATGCTTTTGCTGCTGCTTCTAAAAACAATCTTAGCCTGCTTGAGAGTGTGGTGCTGGTTAATGGACAAGAGGGGGTGACACTCCCAGACTCAGGAAGTGGGGCTACCCTGCTCTGATCAGATAGGTTGTGGGAAAGCTGATACCCGAGAAAAAGATTGGAGTGGTCTCTGTACAAGGGGTTGTCAAAGACTATCCAATGGCCTGTGTAGCCCTGTCCACATCAGCAGGAACATTGAGAGTTGGAGTGATCCCAGGGTTGCCTCATGACATGCTAATTGGGTGAGACTGCCTCATATTTTTGGACTTGTGTAAACAAAAGTTCAAAGGTTCAGGGGCCTCCCCCAAAAAGGAGGAACCCTCACATGAAGTCATTAATACTGTGTTGCAGGATGTGAATAATGATAAAATGTACCAGATGAATAGTAAACCTGTAGAAGCTAACCCAGGTTCCCTGGAGGTGTTTGCAGAATTGGAACTTTGTCTAAGCTGGATTTGTCTGATCTGGGGAGCTCCTGGGAGGATTTTCTTAGTGCTCAGATGGGGGACTCCACTTGAGCACCTTATATCCGCACACCCCCTTAACCACCTAAACTCTGGGCACTTTCACCCCCTTCCTTTGCAAACCACTTTTCCACACAAATATTACTTTCTTTTGGTGGTATTTAATCACCTTTTTAGGTTTTTATTTTTTCTGTTATAACATTTTGCAAATAAGTAATTTCTCTTCATACATTTCGACCAAAACTTATGTTGCTACATTTCTTTGGTAAAAATAACCCAAATCAGTGTATATTATTTGGTCTGTGTGAAAGTTATAGAGTCTACAAGCTATGGTGCCAATTATTGAAAATTGATCACACTTGATGTGCTGATGGCCTATTTCATTTCCTGAGGCCCTAATATGTCAGGACAGTACAAATACCCCCAAAATTACCCCGTTTTGGAAAGTAGACAGTCCAAGGTATACAGTAAGAGGCATGACAAATTTTTTGAAGTTTTAATTTTTTCCCACAATTCTTTGGAAAATTAAGAAATTATCATTATTTTTTTTTTTTATTCACAAAAATGTCATCGTCTGCGAAAACGGCAAGCTTGCAAGTCTTGTTTGCCACTGTGATACCGGTGATGTCTGGATTTCTCTGAATGTTTCTCAGCAGGGGGTCTAGGGTAAGAATGAAAATGAGGGGAGAGAGGGGGCAGCCCTGCCTGGTTCCGTTACGAATGGAGAAGGCGTCCGACAGGCATCCGTTGACCCTGACTCTGGCCCGGGGGTTGGAGTACAGACTAAGGATACTGGCTAGCATAAATTTCCCCAGGCCAATGCTACTGAGGGTACATGCCATGAAGTCCCAAGCCACCCTGTCGAACGCCTTCTCCACGTCTGTAGACAGAAAGAAACCCTCTGTCTATGTCTTGTTGAGCCAATGGTTTAAATTAAGGGCCTTAATAATATTATCGCGTGCTTCTCTTCTGGGGACGAAACCTGCGTGCTCTTTGGAGACTAGTGAAAGGAGTAGGGGCTGTAGTATATTAGCCAAGATCATCGCAAAGATCTTGATGTCTGAGTTTAAGAGGGAAATGGGGCGATAGTTTTCAGGCAAGGAGCGATCCTTGCCTGGCTTGGGAATGACTGTAATTTGGGCCTCTAAGAGGTCTCTGGGTGGGGAGGGAGTATCCGCCAATGAATTGAAGGCTTTTACAAAGTAGGGAGCTAAACTATCAGAGAAGATTTTGTAATATATGTTGGGAAGTCCATCTGGGCCTGGGCATTTGCCGGGTTTCAAAGATTTAATGGTTTGTAAAAATTCTTGAGTGGTCAAAGGGCTATCCAGGGCCGTAATGTCACCTTCTGAAAGTTTGGGCATGTTAGAGTTTGCAAAGTAGTTCGTGATTGCCTGGGAGTGGGAGAGATCAGCGTTAGCGGGGCCATTGTTTAAGGGTATATTGTATAGTTTGGTGTAATAATCTGCAAAAGATTTAGCTATGTCTGTGGTACTTGATATTTTGCGGCCTGTGCGATCATGTAGTAAAGAGACATTGGTCTGGGCCCTTCTACCCTGAAGTAGCCTGGCAAGCAACCTGCCACTCTTGTTAGCATGTTCGTATAACATTTTAGAGGTTAATGTGTATTTTTTATTTATTCGAGCATTTAATTCCTCTAAGATTGTTTTCCTGGCCTGGACCAATTCCTCGTATGTACAGGTGGTGAGGAAGCGTTTGTGGGCGGCCTCCAGTTTTTGAATTCGGGCGATAAGGTCGCTAACCCTAGTCTGCCTAAGTTTTTTGATGTGTGCAGATAAAGCAATACATTTACCTCGCATGGCACATTTGTGCGCGAACCAGACGTTAAGGTCGGAGGCTTCCCCGGGAGAATTTAAGTCAAAGTAATTCACTAGTTCGGCTTGTAGTTGGAATTTGTGTGAGGGATCTGAGAGCAGAAAGTTATTTAGCTTCTAGGTCTTTTCTCTAATGCAAGTTTGTGGAAATCTTAGGGACACGGTAATGGGATTGTGGTCAGAAAGGGTAGACGATTCGATGGAGGCAGAGTGAAGGTAGTGCAGGTCGTTCTGGGAAAGGAAAATGTAATCAACTAAGGGAAAATGCTCCCATAACACCACTACCCACCACTGGAATTACAGGGAGAAGTCGGTTTAGAACTGAGGAGGAGTCCGAGAAGCAGAAAGGGGATGGCCCGTGAATTTGTCTAATTCGAGGTCAAAGCGAGGGACAGAGATGATCTATGGACCTCTTGAGAGGTGGGTCTGTGGTTTCTAAAGAGAAAAAAGAGAGGGAGAGTAGTCTTTATGAGTGCCGATCTAATGTAAAAGGAAAGGGTCTTGCTGGACGTGATGGAAGTGAGACGGAGGTAGCTTAGCAGATGGGAAAGACTGGTGTTAGGGTAATGGCACAGGGATTCTAAAGGTGTTTGAACGTAATCTCTTTTCTGGATCTTCGATTTATTGAAAGACGAGAGTCTAGGGAGTGTGTTTAAGGTTGATGTTCGGCTTGATCACTTAATGAAACTGAATTTAAGAGGGCCCCTTCGGAGGCTGGAATTGCAGACCAAGCGCGTGTTTACACGGTACGCTCCATTTACATAACGAAATAGACGTGTGTAGTTTTTTGAATCCGTCTGATCCCAATCGCTGGAATAGCGGGCTTAAGTTTTTGACCTCCGGCGGGTGTTTGCGAAGGAGTGGTGGACATGTATGCTCCTTAACCAGGTCCGGTCCTTTTGTTAGAATCTCCTTAATTTACGAGC
>BLSH010084874.1:31371-48211 GCA_018402905.1 Glandirana rugosa | reverse complement strand
ACGGTCCGACGGGCTTGGAGGGTGGGTTCCTGCACCAGCATAGGCCAGGTCAAAAATATTCAAGCCAGGGCACAGTTCTGGAGGACAAGGAAGATGAGGAGGAGGAGGAGGAATCGCAGCAGAGTGGCACCCAGCGCAGCTCGTGGGCATCACTGGAGCGTGGCTGGGGGGGTAACAGAGGACACAGATGATACACCTCCCACAGAGGACAGCTTGTCTTTGCCTCTGGGCAGCCTGGCACACATGGCCAGCTACATGCTGCAGTGCCTGCGCAACGACAGCCGAGTTGCCCACATTGTAACTTCTTCTGATTACTGGGTGGCCACCCTGCTGGATCCCCGTTACAAGGACAACGTGCCGTCCTTAATTCCCTCACTGGAGCATGAGAGGAAGATGCGTGACTACAAACGCACACTGGTAGAGGCGCTGCTGAGGGCATTCCCAAATGACACCGGGGGCTCAGCGGAAGCACAAGGCAAAGGCAGAGGAGGAGGAGGAAGAGGCCACCAACGCAGCTGTGCCACCGCCAGCACCTCAGAAGGCAGGGTTAGCATGGCCGAAATGTGGCAAAGCTTTGTCAGCAGCTCGCTACAACAAACAGCACCACCAGCCAATAGACAACGTCTTAGCAGGAGGCAGCATTTCAGCAACATGGTGCAAGAGTATGTGTGCACACGCCTACACGTACTGACTGATGGGTCTGCCCCATTCAACTTCTGGGTCTCCAAATTGGTCACATGGCCTGAGCTTGCCGTTTATGCTTTGGAGGTGCTGGCCTGCCCTGCAGCCAGTGTATTGTCTGAACGTGTGTTTAGCACGGCAGGAGGCGTTATCACAGACAAGCGCAGCCGTTTGTCCACAGCCAACATGGACAAGCTAACCTTTATTAAAATGAACCAGTCATGGATCTCACAAGACTTGTCTGTACCTTGTGCAGAATAAACATTTAGACCGGATTTAGACACAGCCATTAGCATACTTGTTTTTTTGAATAGGCCTCAATATTTTGGGGACTACACCAATTATAAACAAACAAAAAAAATACAGTATTGGCTACCTCCTCCTCCTCCTTGACCACCGCCACTTCCACCTACACTGCCATGGTCACGGCCTAGTCAACCTTTAGGCTCCTACTCCACATCCACCCCCTTCCCATTTTTTTATTTGATTTTAATTTATTTTCCCTATCCCCATTTTACTTCCTTTTGCAGCCCTCTAGCACTTGCCAGGACTTTGTTACAGCCATTTTTGTGCCTAAAAGTTTGGGTCCCCATTGACTTCAATGGGGTTCGGGGTCCGGGATAAAGTTTGGTGCCGAACCCGGACTTTTTTCCAAAGTTTGTTCAGACCCTCCAAACCCGAACATCCAGGTGTTCGCTCAACTCTAATTGTAACCTCTTCCCAAATGCATTGCATACTTTTACTACTGCAGAGTGACAGCATCCCGCAAATCGCTGTCTAAAAACGGCAGCTTGCGCATACGCCCTCATGCCCGCCGCACTCTGCTGGAGTGTGGCCGCGGCTCCGGCGGACTCGATCTCCACCTGAGAGCCATGATTGCCTAGCAGATAGGAAGAATGGGGAACCGCCGATGTAAACACGGCGGTTTCTCGTTCTGCCAGGCGGCATGCAAGAGATCTACTGATCCCTGTCACTGGGATCAGTTAGATCTCTTATGCCCCTAGTAGCCCAACCCCCTCACAGTTAGAACACGCCTAGGGAACACAGTTAACCCCTAGATCACCCCTGTAGGTTAACCCCTTCACTGCCAATGATACCGATACTAATGCCGATAATAATTGTAGATCACCGCCATTACTAGTAAAAAAAAGATAGTAAAAATGACAGAAATTAAGTCTCATGGTTTGTAAATGCGGCAACTTTTGTGCAAACCAATCAATAAACGCCGATTGTGATTTTTTTTTTAACAAAAATATGAGGAAGAATATAAATCGGCCGAAACCGACAAATAGATTTTGTTTTTTTATATTTTATTTTGGATATGTATTTTAGCAAAAAGTAAGAAATTATTTTTTTTTTGCTAAATTTTTGCACTTTTTTTTATAGCGATGATCAAAAATGACACAGAGGTGATCAAATACCACCACAAGATAGCTCTGTTTGTGGGGAAAAAAAGGATGCATCGTTTGGATACAATGTAGCACGACCGCGCAATTGTCAGTAATCACAAATAGTGCTCTGGTCCTAAAGTGGCAAATCCTCCCGGGGCTGAAGTGGTTAAGGAACAAAAAAATCCTTTTTTTATGCCTGAGAACCAGGAGTGATGTCAGAGGTCACTCCGGTCCTCCAAGGGCATAGAGCCGAGTGGGGGAAATTATGTCCTCACTCAACTTCCTGCCCAGAAAATGGCTGCATCGGATCATTTCATGGGCTTAACGGATGGCTGAGTTTAAAAGTAATCTCATGGAGAATCTGCCCCTGGGATCACTTTTATCGAAAGAGCCAGCCAACTAACAAAAAAAAGATACCAGGGTTATGGCATCTAGGTGCAGCTATAACTCCAGTATTTAATGTAAAAAAACATGATGTACATTTACAGTTAGATGGTCGGCAAGTAGATTTGGTGAAGGACAATTCCATAATATTCCACATATGAATATATATTGATAAATCAGATAAGGGTATTTCTGCACTGAATAGTAGAAACATTTTTATCCATTGCAATTTTCCTCTGAGTCCTAGCTAGTTCCAGGCAAATAGTGTTCAGCAGTGTGTGTATAAAGCTAACTGGCGGTGTTCATTTTCAACTTTGAGGTGACAGACATCTAGTTAAGCATTCTGTTAAAACACTTACATTATGTGCTGTAGGCTTTCATATCACAGCTTGTTAATAACAGGAGATGGGAGCAACTATATTTAACCCACAGCACAGAGAACTTTGGTGCTTAAAGGATTAGAGAAGAGCAGAGCCTGGCGCTATAGAGGAATGTTCCACAGATGCACTATTTCATTTTCACCTTCTATTTAAAATCTACAAGTTCTCTCAAAGTGGGAAAGAAAATTTAATAAAGCCAAGACTGAAGAAAGGTATACATGTTATATTTTAGAATTGCTTAGAATTTTTTTTTAAATAAAGTTCATAAAGTGATACGCAATGTATGTTTATCACAAAAATATAACATTTATACTGATTACCGAGTTTTTAAATATCAATGTAAATTTTTATATATATACATAATTTTTGTTCATGAATGAAAGAAAAATTCTAAATCTTTTGGTATATTAGTTTAACTTCTAGCCCTACCAACAAATGACTAGGAACTTTTGGGAACTATTGGCATCTAGTCTTGGGAAATGTTACTAAATATCTTTCTGGTGTAATAGCCTGACTGACAAGCTATATGCAAACTCTTGGGCAGTGAGGCACCTGCAGAGCATCTGTTTGAACTTGTAAAATCGTACATGAGCTTGTAAAAGCAAAAGTTAATGCGTGACCATATTTAATTATAGCAAAATAACCAGTCCAACTGTTTTAGACTGAGATCTTTGTGCTAGCTCACTTCTACATAGCTGAGATGTATAATTTGAATGTGTATGAAGCAACAGAGGCTGACTAAGCAGTGCACTTTCCAAATATACAGTATATACAATATTACCACCTAAAGGAGAGAACAACAGGGCTTAGAGCATGTTAAACAGTCATACTGAACAATATCCACTTGCAGACTGCCCAACCACATTGTACTGTGGATGGTGGCTCGCATAGGCAAATGGATGTACTGGTACGTTGCTGCCCGTTGTTGGGTTCAGATGCATGAATGCACACCCCCCACCAACATCTGTTGTGGTTGTACACAACAGGAGTCTGTCAGCAGGTCCTGGCCAATGATTCACCATGTGTCCAATCACAGCCCAGAGCCCTGTGTTGACAATCAGCACAGGGCTATGTACAACTATGTACTTGTACTATGTACTATATACAGTACACCCCTCTGTTTCTTATCCCTGTAAAGCAGATCTTTGCAGGGATCTTTAATAAAAAGCAGCACATAATACATACATTGTTAGGCACACATTTAACCCCTTGATCACCCTAGATGTTAACCCCTTCTCAGCCAGTGTCATTAGTTCAGTAACAGTGTATAGTATCAGCACTGATCACTATATTAGTGTCACTGGTGTTGTCAGTGTTAATTAGTCAGTTTATCCCCAGAATCATTTAGTGTCAGATTGCTCTCCGCACTATTGCCGCCCCATTATAAGTCACTGTTCATACCATAGTTTGTAGATGCTATAACTTTCACACAAACCAATCAATATGCACTTACTTATTAAAGACATATAGCAAAATACATTTTGGTCTAAATTTATGAAGAAATTTGATTTTTTAATTTTTTTTATTGGATATGTTTTATAGCTGAAAGTAAAAAAATATTGTTTTTTTTCCATTTATATAGTAAAAAATGAAAAACCCAGTGATGATCAAATACCACCAAAAAAAGCTCTATTTGTGTGAAAAAATGATATAAATGTGGTTTGGGTACAGCATTGCATGACCGTGCAATTGCCAATTAAAATAGCGCAGTGCCAAATAGCAAAAAACGGCCTGGTCATGCAGGGGGTAAAACCTTCTGGAGTTGAGGTGAATATACTCAATAATATATATTGTTGGTGCATTAAGTCAACTCTGCAATAAATGTAACAAATAATACCAACAAGGTTTGTAGTCAAGCTGAGGACCTTAAACTCCTCCCTCCCATGCTATAGCAGAAAGACGGCTGCAGCATGGGCCTTATTTGTTTGCAGGGCATCCATGTATGTCCTCCCATGCATGAGCTGCCTGCGTACCCCCTACGGGGTGTGCGCAGCGCATTCTGTCATCAGCGAGTTAATGAGACTCGGCTGATCACAGATCGGAGTAAGGGGCCGATCCCAGTCCCTTACCACGTGATCAGCTGTCAGCCAATGACAGCTGATCACATGATGTAAACAGATGATGTAATTGGATTTTTTTCCTTATGCTGACAGACGGTCAATGGTTTCTGTCAGTGGGACATTGGTCCCGAACATGAACACACACACTGCTGCTATGCAGTACCCACCAGTGCCACCTGCCAGTGCATATCAGTGCTGCCTATCAGTGCCCACCAGTGCCACCTACCAGTTCCACCCATCAATGCCCACTAGTGCCACCTATCAGTGCCCATCAGTGTTGCCAATCAGTGCCTCATCATCAGTTCCACCCATCAGTGCTGCCTATCAGTGTCACCTACCAGTGCCCATGAGTGCATCCTACCAGTGCCTTCTATCAGTGCCCTTCAGTGCAACCTATCAGTGCCCTTCAGTGCCAACCATCTGTGCCACCTCTCAGTGCCCATCAGTGCCACCTATCAGGGCCCATTAGTGCCACCTATCAGCACCCATCAGTGCCGCCTTATCAGTGCCCATCAGTACGGCTTATCAGTGCCCATCAGTGCAGCCTCATTAGCGCACATAAATGAAAGAGGAAAATTACCTGTTTGCTAAATTTCATAACAAACTATGAAACTGATTTTTTTTCAAAATATTCTATTTTATCGTTTTTTTTTAGCAAAAAATAAAAAAACAGCAGTGACTAAATAACACCAAAAGAAAGCTCTATTTATGTGGAAAAAATTATAAAAATTTCATATGGGTACAGTGTAGCATGATGGTGCAATTGTAATTCAAAGAGTGACAGTGCTGAAAGCTGAAAATTGGCCTGGGCAGGAAGGGGGTTTAAGTGCCCAGTAAACAAGTGGTTAAAGATGCAGGTTTTTGCCACTGGCCAACAGCCCCCCTTAGGCTGCAATAGGCAGTAGATGGGAATGTTTACATGCTGTGGCTGTGATGGTTCACTTGCACCTTCGGCAAAGTTGACCCAACATGTAGTGCTTGGTGGACGGCAAAACCGCTGTGCGCTGCACATTCCACTAAATGGGGAAGCACCACAAACACCCCATTTGGCGTTTGGTACCAAAAATGGGGTTAATATGGGCGATGAGGAGGCATTGCATTGCTTCCTCACCACCTGTATTAACCCCATTTTTGGTACCGAACGCCAAATGGGATGTTTGTGGTGCGTCCCCATTTACTGGAATGTGCAGCGCATGGCGGTCTTGCCGTCCACCGAGCACTACATGTTGGTTCAACTTTGCCGAAGGTGCAAGTGAACCATCACAGCCACAGCATGTAAACATTCCCATCCACTGCCTATTGCAGCCTAAGGGAGGCTGTTGGCCAGTGGCAAAAACCTGGCTCAACCACACATTTTTGCCACCTCCCAACCGCAAGTCTAAATGAGACCTAAGGATTGCAATACAATTGTGAGAAGTCAATTATGGATTTTTAGTAATGCATCTTTAACCACTTGTTTACTGGGCACTTAAACCCCCTTCCTGCGTCTAAATCTACCCTACCCTGTCACCATACTAATGTTTGCCAGTAAAGCTGTAGCTGTAACAGAGGAGTTGAAATACTTATCATCCCCACTGTTCCTGCTACTATACATGCCTGAGCAATAAAACTTTCCCTAGATGTCTCTAGGGAAATGGACAGTTCCAGGAATGTCAATCTGCTTGGTCCTTCATAGCTAGGGATGGGCCGAACAAACCCCTGTTTGGTTTGCACCAGAACTTTAAACACCCTGAAAGTTTGCACCCGAACCCCATTGAAGTCAATGAGACCTGAACGTCAAAAATCAAAAGTGCCCAATTTTAAGGCTTATATGCAAGTAATTGGGCATGTAATGTTTATAGGGCCTGGGTCCTGCCCTAGGGAACATATATCAATGAAATAAAAGTTTGAAAAAAACATCATTTTTAAATGAGCATGATTTTAATAATGCTTAAAGTGAAAAAGTCTACCTGTAAAAGGGTGCATCTCTGTAATTTGTAGAACATAGCCAGAGCAAAATGACATTTCCAAAGGAAAAATTGTCATTTATTATCGCAGCTGTAATTTATATTGCTGGCTCCCAACAGCATACAAAAATATCACAGAAACAATTTGCATAAGGTCCCCCTCCCCTAGTCCATACCAGGCCCATTGGGTATAGTTTGGATTTTAAGGGGAACCCCGTGCCAAAATGAAAAAAAAAATTAGATGTGGGGTCCCCCCTAAGATCCAAACCAGACCCTTATCCGAGTATGCAACCTGGCCGGCCAGGATGGGGGGCGGGTGATCGCCCCCCCCCCCGAACCGTACCAGGCTACATGCCCTCAACAGGAGGAGTATGTGTGCTTTGGGTCAGGAGGGGATCTGCGCCCCCACCCCAAAGCATCTTGTCCCCATGTGGATCTGCGGGCAGGGGTTTTATCAGAATCTGGAAGCCCCCTTTAATAAGGGGGCCCCCAGATCCTGACCCCCCCTATGTGAATTAGTATCGAGTAGATCATACTCCTATTAATTCACCAAAAAGTGTCAAAAAAGAAAAACCACAGGAGACAATTAGGGACAGAGACAATTAGTCCTTTATTAAAAAGAAAAAAAATTAAGTGTCCTCCGTTGTAATCCACTCCAATCATGGAGAGCGACAGACTCAGAACATCACATGATGTCAGAAGGAGCGGGGTCACCCGCTTACGTTGCCAGGTGGCCCTGCCCTGCCATATAAATGAACTGTCATAACAAACGGCGGACAGGCGGCGGAAGCCCTCCCAATGTGGAAGAGATTGCACGCCGTCTGTGCGCCATGCATTATGGGACACTCTGGGGTGGCAAAGTCACCCCATAATGTTGTGCGTCGTAAGGGGGGGCTGAACAGGTGAACAACGGAAGTTTGACCCGAACCGTTTGCCCAACCATACTCATAGCTATCACTGGTTCTTCCTGTTAAAGAACCAGTGAGAGCTGCAGGGAACCCAGGCGATCTGAAGTGCTGATTTCCCAGTGGACTTTGGGGATTATTTCTCAGGACTGGAATGATGCTCAGCAGCACAGGCAATGGTAAAGGTAAGAATTTACACTTTTCTTTGATAGATATAGCTTTGCTGGCAAGCTTTTGTATAGCAACAGGGTTACTTTAAGTTCTCTTTGTAAGTAGGTATTTTGCCATATGATTTGGGGTAGACACACAGTTAGGGTTTTGAACTGCCATGGGCAAGTGTGAACTCCTTGAGGGAAATTAATAAAAAGTGTTTGAGATACACATTCTCTCAACCAGAGTGCAGCCAATAAGATTGAAGAGCTGTGTGGGAAAAATACAAATAGAAGCTGTTTGGTTACTATTGGCAATGGCACCAACTGAGATAGAACTTGTCTCACACACATTTTATGAATTCCTTGTGTTCTTGCATCGTTAGGAAGAACGGGGCTACCGTCATTGTAAGACAACGTCAGTTTATTCATTGCTAAATACATTTTATGTTCTAGTTGGGGTGCTCGCAGACATAGAACTAGACACTATAATTTACAGATGTATGAGGGGTCTTCAAAAAGTTTATGCAATTTTAAAATTTCTGAAATAGCTGAGCGAGCTCTGTGTGCTAATTTGGAGTCAAAGACAAAGGTTTGTACTGTATTGTGGGTGTTGTGGACAGCCCCCACTGTATAGAGAGGAACCAGACTGTACATTTTTGCCTTTTTTCTTATGTGTTTTGATCCTGCAAACCTGTGACAATAAACCTGGCAAGTCGCCAGATTTTAAAGAAACTGACCTCCATGCTGAATCTTTTCTCTGGAAAGTGATCCCCACAAGCTAATATTCCACACGCGGTGGAGTTCAGTGTGGCACCTTTCAATGATGGAGGAAATGTTGAAGGCCTTGCTGCAAGCCAATGCAGCCCTGCAGGAAACCAACTGCCAGGTCGCAGAGGCCACTGCAGCACAACAGGCAGCCCAGCGGGAAACCAATTGACAGGTCACAGAGGCCACTGCAGCTCAGCAAGAGGAGAGTCGCCAGACTATTGCATCACAACATGCAGCTCTGCAGGGTCGCAGAGGCCACTACAGCACAACAGGCAGCTCAGCAGGAGGCAACTTTTCAGGCTATTACAGCTCAGCGGGAGGAAAGTCGCCAGGCTATCGCTGCACAACAGGAGACAAACCGATAGTTGACGGAGGCCCTGCTGGAGTTAAAGAAGGGGCCCTCACCTCCCGTGACATTGGAAACAAAGTTTGTATGTGCCTATTACCATATGCAGAAGATGACACCTGCAGATGACTTGGAGGCGTACCTCACGACCTTTGAAAGAGTTGCTCTTCGTGAAGGATGGCCAAAAAAACAGTGGGTGGGACCTTGACAGGTGAACCCCAAAAAGCCTATTTTGCTCTGGAAACAGATAAGGCCCAGGCCTATGAGACTCTAAAGGCAGAGATACTCGCACTCCTGGGGGTCACCATGGCAGTCAGGGCCCAACACATGCATCAGTGGACCTACCGCACCGACAAGCCACCCCATTCACAGATGTTTGACCTAGTTCACTTTAGCAGGAAATGGCTACAGCCAGAGACTTTGCCAGGTCCCCAGATTGTGGAGCGCATGGTCATGGACCACTATTTACGGGTGCTCCCTGCTGTGTTGAGGAAATGGGTCAGCCATGAGGACCCCAAACCTGCAAGCCAACTGGTGGACCTCGTCAAGAGATACACGGCTGCTGAGGACTTGTTGCGTTCATCTGCACCCCACTTCAATGTGTCTAGAGGTGAAAGATCACCCGGAGGACCTGGTAAGACTGTTCCATAATTTTCCTGTTGATAAGACTGATACATCTAAAGAGGCTGGGGGCTCTAGATCTGGAGACTTGCCAAAGAAGCCAGGAAGGTCTTGGGGACTGTTGAGAGGACTGGGTATAGAACATATACAGTGCTACCAAAGCCATACATTGGGCCATATTGCTGCCAATTGCCCCCTGAATGATGAACCCATGCAATTAGATTATACTTATGTGAATAGACACCTTTCTCCTTTTTCAAAGGTCTCATATACAGCATGGAGAAGCAAATGTGTGTGATTTTTGTTGATAGGAGACCAGTCAATGCACTACTTGACTCTGGCAGTGTGGTAACATTGGTAAAAAGCAATTGTGTAAACCCTGCAAGGTTACACCCTAGCACTGTCAGAGTCATTTGCATCCATGGGTACACTCATGACTACCAGACGGCGGTGGTTGAGATTGACACTCCTTGTGGTAGTGTGACTCATTCAGTGGGGGTGATACCTTCACTACTTTATGACACCTTAGGGGGCAGGGATTTTCCCCATTTTTGGAGGTTATGGGAAGGCACAGGGAGTCTGGAGGATAGAGCTCCCCTTGCTGCGGAAGCACGGGACCTCACGATAGACCCCTTTTTTGCCAAATAGAAGGGGAAACTGGTGGCAGAACCGAGGAGGGAGGAGACCCTCTTCCTTTTCCTGTACTGGCTGGAGAGCCAGAGGAGCTGGAAGATAGCTCAGAGCAGGGGGCGAATGACCCCACAATGTCTCTGACCCTGATGGTGAGAGTGAACCGAATGTAGTACCTGACTTAGAGGTCGGGAGAGAGGACTTCTGTACAGAACAACTATGGGATGTCACTCTCCTTAGAGCCAGAAAAAACATGAAGGTGATGAATGGGGAACCTGTGGACCCTAATTGGTGGTGTATTTTCCCTATATGGCACTTAAAAAAGATTTTTTGTTTCAGGTGGAGAAACATTGGGAGGATGAAGTAGAACAGCTAGTGGTTGCCAAAACCTTCTGCGGGATGGTGCTAGATCTGGCCCATGGGCATTTAATGGGGGCACATCTAGGTATGGAGAAAACCAGGGAGAGAATAACCCAGAGATTCTTCTGGCCTGGGTTGTATGCAGACGTCAAAGAATATTGTGAATCATGCCCTGAGTGTCAAACGATGGCCCCGTCACCCCAGTTTCCTAGTCCCCTTGTCCCACTTCCCATAATTGAAGTGCCATTTGAGCGAATTGACATGGATCTCATGGGACCAGCAGTAAAATCTGCCCAGGGACACCAGCACTTCCTGGTGATCCTGGATTATGCGACCCGCTATCCTGAGGCCATACCTTTGAGGGAATACTTCTGCTAAGACTATCACCCAGGAGCTGGTCCAGATGTTTAGTTGGGTGGTGATCCCTAAAGAAATCTTGGCCGATCAGGGTACCCCGTTCATGTCCAGAGTGACCAGAGAATTGTGCAAGTTGTACAAAATCTCCCATCTCCGCACCTCTGTTTACCGTCCCCAAACTGACAGTCTGGTGGAAAGGTTTAACAAGACCCTCAAGAGTATGCTAAAAAAGGTGGTGGATAAAGATGGGCAAAATTGGGATTTTTTGCTGCCGTACCATGTTTGCCATACAAGAGGTTCTGCAGGTGCCTATGGGGTATTCCCCCTTTGAACTTTTGTATGGCAGACATCCCAGAGGACTGCTAGATGTTGCAAAAGAGATGTGGGAAGGAGAGGCCATCCCATATAGAAGCATCATAGAGCATGTCTCCTTGATGCAGGTTTGAATCGCAGCTGTCTTGCCCCTTCTACGAAAGCATAAGGAGCAAGCCCAGGAAGTCCAGAGAAGGGTTTACAATTGGGGTGCCAAAACCCAAACTTTCAACCCTGGAGACAGAGTGCTGGTGCTAGTCCCCACGGTTGAAAGTAAATTCCTGGCAAAGTGGCAGGGTCCCTTTGAGATTAGGGAAATAGTAGGGGACGTAAACTACAAAGTTTACCAGCCTGGAAAAAGGAAAATGAAGCAGATTTACCATGTTAATCTCCTAAAACCATGGAAGGACAGAGAGAGTTCATTGGCGGTGCCCACTCCCAAAAGGACAGGTTACCCCTAACCCCAGATGTCCCCATAACCGAGTCCTTGTCACTGACACAACAAAACAACGTTAAGGAATTTGTTAGTAAAAATAGAAACTTTTTCTCTGCCCTACCCGGACTGACCCCTGTACTAGGAGTACAGTGCAAGGAGTGCCTGGCTATCAAGTGGGCCTTAGAGGCCCTATAATACTACCTGCTAGGAAGGTCATTCAGGCTAGTCATTGACCATGACCCCTTAAGTCAGTGGTTCTCAACTCCGGTCCTCAGGCCCCCCCAACAGGCCAGGTTTTCAGGATTACCTTGGGGAGATGCAGATTAGAATACAGCAATCACTGAGCAGCAAATGAGATCACCTGGAATGGATTTCAGTTATCCTGCAAACCTGGCCTGTTGGGGGGTCCCGAGGACCGGAATTGAGAACCACTGCCTTAAGTGGATGTGTAACAACCAGGAGAAAAATAGCCGGGTGACTAGGTGGTTCCTGGCCCTACAGCCGTTTAAGTTCTCAGTGGAATACCTGAGTGGAAAGCTCCAAAATAACACTGATGGTCTTTCCCGGTCCCACTTCATGGTTGGGACAGTTGCTCCACCTCAGGGGCTTGAGCAGAGGGGGGGATATGTGACGTTATGTGAGGTGCCATAATGGACAGGTGATACTTGTCGCCTCGCATGTGATCATTTTGAGGTGACTAGCGAGATTCCAGCCCGGGTTTTGCCAGCCACCATGGCAGAGCTGGTTCCGGCCCAGACTTTCTGGTCCACTCAAACCCCTCTCCACCTGCATTTAATGACCAGGAAGGGCTCTCTATCCTGTATCTCAGAGGGAAAAAGCTGAGAGAGCTCTCTGTGCTAATTTGGACTCAAAGACAAAGGTTTGCACTGTGCTTATGTTTAGTGGGCACCGGGGACAGCCCCTCACTGTATAGAGACGCACTTGATTGTATAGTTTAGCGCCGGATGGCGAGGTTTTGTTTTCTGATTTTTTATTTTCTTATGTGTTTTGACCTTGAAAACCTGTGACAATAAATCTGGCAAGCCAGCAGATTTTAAAGAAACTGACCTCCATGCTGAATCTTTTCATCTGAAAAGTGATCCCCAATAGCTAATCTCCCACTATATATATATATATATATATATATATATATATATATATATATATACACATAGTTATCAATAATGCTTTACTTGCTTAAAAGTGCATCATTTTTATACCCTACCATTCATAGATTTTATAGGTAGGGATCCGTTTAATGATTATTATTACATTTTTCTATTTGTCGTCATGCTATGAGATAAGAAACAAATAATGGTACTGTTTTCTATTTAATAAGTCAGAGGTTGAATCAAAAGTATAGTTACTTTGCAAAGGTTAAATAGTTTTCTGGTATTTGCAAATGTATTATTTTCTGCAGTTTGAAATGCAGAGATGCTAATGACCTTGATAAATGCAGTAATCTTCCCTTCAAAAGTTCTCTCCCTGGAAGCTTGTTATACATAATAATTTAACTACCCATTTTTCATTATGGTCCCTTGTGACTTCAGTGAACCTACAAAGTGCTAGTTAAGACTTTCAGATCACATTCATGCTACCCTTAATTAGGTCCATATAGAGAAATGGGGTAAGTACACTTTAATCTTCTATTCTTTATTTCTTTCAAGTGTCATTTTCCATAGGAACATTACCACGAATGTTAGGCAGGAATACTTCCCCACTTTATTACATAAGTAAGATCATTCCCAATCCATAACAAAGTCCATATGGCCAGCTTTTGATGTGTACTTAGGTCTCCATTTGGGATTCATGATTTGTACTTCTGAATCTGATTTCTATAAGACATGGGTTTTCTTCAGTGGCCTGACCTGGCACAAACACATTATGGATTAATACAGCAATAAATTATAATGACATACAATCTCCCTGTGTGATTTACTCTCACGGCAATAATGTTTTCAAGCTTTTAAAAATACAGATACTATATTTTACATTTGCACCTTAAAAATAAAGACTGTCATAGAGGTAAAAGGTCAGTCCACCCAAAATTATTTTTTCAGTGTTTTGCAGATGCTAGAGAGGTTAAATACTTAATGATTTCTTATATTGGTTTAAGGATTCAGTCAAGAGAGTTCTGCTACCCTGAGTTCTTACTTTAAACACACATTTTAAAGGGTGCCCACACTCACTGCTGCATTCTTAATTTTTGGAGAAAACAGTGGAAGTGGAAACACTTGCTGGCCATGCATTATGCAATTTTCTGGCACAATTTTCCTTTAGATTTACCAAAACCATATAATAGGAGGTCAAACCTAAATACTTGCAATTAGTATGCAATCAGACAGGCCCTTGCACTACATAGTTGAAGGTAATCCTAAAGGGAATGGAATAAGAACATTTTATAATGTATGGCCAGCCTAAAGGGAGGAGGAACACCCAAAAACTCCAAGGTGGGTGGGACCATAGTAAGGAGAAATTGAGATTTTATCACTGGACTCCTCGAGAGGCATTAAAACCCAGCAGTTGATTTGCTCACCAAACTTCCCTCATAACTCATAAAAAAGATTACTTTTACACAACTTGCACTGTTATTTTTCTATCAGTAACTATAATATTTTTTCTCTTGTGTTTTTGTTGATCTATCTGCCTTTGTAAAATATAATTCCTGTCAATCTATATCATATGAAAATTTACTTCAATACATTTGTCTTAATGTAACAAGTTTGTTTTCATTAGTCCCTTTTTGTACAACATATTTAAGATACTTTGTTAAAAATGCTTTATATATACAGTAACATCAGTAGTATCACAACAAGAGCAGAGGCAGTATCAAGCTCTCCCAGACAATAGAGAACCTGCTACCATTTGGGGTTCTAGGCACCAACCAACTGTCAGCTACAATGTTTTACTACACAAAATGTAATTATGAATCTTTAATAGACAGGCCCATGCAGCAAGTCTGAAAATTCACAAATAAACAGTATTTGAAAGCTTTAGCACAAGGCTACTTTTTGTGAGTCATCATTGTGAATAGACCAGTTGTTAAAAGAAAAGCTCCCCTAGGCACATGGTTCTTTGGGATCCAGCCCTGACTTTGAATACCCAGCAATAGTTTATGAACATTCCAACAGTGAAATTCTCTTATTTGCTGCCTTTTGACTAGTGCTCCATTAAATGCGCCCGGCCCCTAATCTACAGTACATGCAGGGTGTGGGACGCATGGATTCTAATTGCTTTTTATTTTTTTAGAAGCACATGATTAAAGCCTGAGGCTCTAATTGGCTTCAAAAAAGGGTGAGCTTGGGGTGCAGAGCACTGTGCCCTGAGTCCACCCAGTTGTGTGACAATAGTGAATTAATATTCGCTATTGTCTTCCACATTCTCCCAGCCAATCAGGAAGTGGGTCCTTAGACCCGACTGGTGGAGAGGAGAAGCGACCGTATTGGCCGTCGAGGAGGAGACCCAGTGGGAAGCTGCCGAGGAGGAGATGCAAGGGTAAGCTGCTAAAGCTTCCCCTGACCTAGATGGGGTAAGTGCAGGGCTGGAGGGTGGGCACACAGACGGGTGAGCAACAGGGGGTTGTGTGTTGTATCAACGATCGACAAAGCGATGGGGAGATTTTGACTGAGGGACGAACCGATGGACCGAATGGAGGGGTGGGTGTGGGGCGTGACTGATGGACCAACCGAACGGAAGTGGTGGTGGTTCCCCCCCCCCAAAAAAAATGGAGCACCAGCCGCCACTGATTTTGATCTGTTAATCATTCATGCTGTAGAGTATATGTTATATTTTCTTGTTACATGCAAAAATAAACCCGTTGATTCTGCCAGAAGTCTTGTAAGCTAATAACATCCTATGCACTTTACCTGTACTCATTGTTACCAGTTAGTTCATATTATTTACAACACATGGGGTCTTGGTAGGTTGTGAACAACCTGGGGTACTTGTGGGCTCCCTAAGGAGAGAAATGATGTAGTGCACTGAGCGCCACAATGGTTGGTTAGTGTGCTCAAATTTTACCAACAATGGAAGGAAATTTTACTCTCTTACTGCCACATATACTCATGCTGGCAGCAGGGAGGGGGGTTACACACATTCCCAGTTGCTACAGTAGCTTTACAGCTTTCACAGACCCCCAGAATGGGCACTTCCCTATGTGAACCTCCCCAACATGGCAGGTGTCACCAAGTGGAGGGGAGGGAGACCAGTGAACATTAATTTGCTAAACTCTGTTGGTCATAAGAACATGGAAGCCATGTTGATTCTGTCGCTTTTGGTTCTAGGTGTCACTTTTGTCTCCCAAAACCCAAATGCAGCTGTACACCATTATCTTCAGTCTATTGCAGGGGAGACATCAGGGTTCTAATAGGCCCCTGATGTCACACTAAAGAGAACCTGTCACAGCAAAATGCTATTGTCAGAATTGCAATAAAGCAAGTCAAAATGTTTTAATAAATGAAAGTTGCACCCAAGCGTGTAAATTCACCAAAAAGAATTCAAGCCCCCCCCCAACCCCATGGGCATATTAATGTAAATGCATGCATCGGGGAGCCTATGCACAAAAAACTTATTTCATTGCACATATTAGGAATTACTGCATACGCCGGAGTGAGAGATATAATTCTAAGGCCCTCCTTAATGGTTAACCCTAAACTGATGACCTGCAAAGGCTTTTAAAGTGTTGCCTGTAACAAAAAAAATGTTGGCTGTTTTCACAGGCAATTGTGCAATTTTAAGGCTTGACATTGTTCATGTATGTTTACTTGGCAAACCTCATCTTTAGTATTTTAGCAAAAAAAATTGTCATGCATTGTGCTTGTGTGCACTAAATTTGACCTTGTGTATTTTAAATGAAAATATGTGTTGATAAACCCTGTGATGGGGTTAAGGTGTATAGTTAAAGAAAACCTCAGCTTATTTACTATATGCACAGCATGTATATGATACAGCCCTTTTACCCACAAATTATGCTTTAAAGTGGTTCTAAAGGCTCAATTTTTTTTTACCTTCATGCAATGCATAAAGGTAAAAAAAACTTCTATATCCAGCCCCCCCCCCCCCAATCAAAAAAAATGGAAATACGTAACGTACTTCCATTTTTTTTTAACTCG